>JAFNEN010002684.1:0-14650 GCA_019343175.1 Oedothorax gibbosus
CCATCGGCAAAAAAAATTAATAAAACTTTTAACAAAAACATTTAAAATTAAAATTTTTATTTTTTTCTTTTCCCATTACTTTCAAAAAAAAAATTCATTATTTAAAAATATAATTGACATGTTTCAAGTGACTAATTCCCCCAGTTTTCATTCCCGGTTTTACTGTGGGTTTTATTTGATGATTTTTTCATTGGGGGGGGGGGGGGGGATTTTTCTGTTTGATGCATATTTAAGCAATAAATGATTTTTAAGCTATTCTGAACTATGAGGTTAATAAAGGCCATCGCACTAGCTATTATGTTTTATGGCTTTTTTTTTCGCCAAAATACGTTGCCAAACCCCCCAAATTATTACTAAAATTCGCCAAATAGGCAATTTCTTTTAAAAAAAATTTAAAAGCGGGTGGGTTTTTTTCAAAGGGTCATTGTTTTAGAGCTGTATTGGGTTGAGTCTACATCTATTTTCTCGTTAAATTTTTTCCCAAACGCCAAATGAGCTAAAATTTTTTATGTTTTATGAGGGAATTGTGATGACTTTATAGTGCTTTTTATAGCGTATTTTTCATTTCGGAATTTTTAAGGCAATGAAGTTTAAGTTTAGATCCTATAACGGTTATATGGTACCAAAATTTTTGGGAATCTTTTTGATATTTTTTATTCGGGGGCGAAGAACGGGTAAAATTTTTGCTATGTATAAAAATAAAAAAAATAGTCGTGTGTGTTCTGTGTGTTTGTATTCGGATCGTAAAAGACCTACTTATACTGTCTCAAAAATTCGAAATTTCCAAGATAGTTCCCCCTTAAAAACTAAACCGTGTGCACCTGGGGCTTATTTTTTTTCATATTTGTTCCATTTTTAAAGAAAATTTTCGAATTTTCTGAAAAAATACACCACTTTCGCTCAAATCCGATTTTTTTTTTTTCTCTTTCCTGATGCCTCGGCTGAAAAAATTAATAAAACTTTTAACGAAAACTTTAAAATTCAAAATGTTTATTTATTCTTCGGGGCCTTATTTTCAGAAACTAAATTCATTATTTGAAAAAAATTGACCTGTTTCAAGTGACCGAAATTCCGCCAGTCTTCATTCCCGGATTTTACTGTGGGTTTATTTATGATTTTTTCATTGGGGGGGGGGGGGATTTTTCTTTTTGACTGCATATTTAAAGCAATAAATGTATAGTTAACTATTACTGAACTATGATGGTTAATAAAGGCCATCGCACTAGAGCTATTAGTTTTTAAAATTTCTTTTTTTTTCGCCAAATACGTTGCCAAACTCCCCAAATTATTATAAAATTCGCCAAATAGGCAATTTCTTTTATAAAATTTATAACTGGTCGGTTGTTCGAAAGGTCATTGTGTTGAGCTGTATAATGGGTGTGAGAAAGCTACATCTATTTTCTCGCTAAATTATTTCCCAAAAACGCCCAAATGGCTAAAAGGTTTTATGTTTTTATAGGGAATTGTGATACATGAGTGCATTTTATAGCGTATTTTTCTTTTTGGGAAATTTTTAAGGCAATGAAACGGGTTTTATAATTTTAACGAGGGGAAACATAATAATTTTATACCTATAACAGGGTATATGGTACACATATTTGGAATCTATTTGATATTTTTTTTTTTTCCCCGTGCGAAAAGGGGTATAAATTTGCTAGCAATTTATACCCTTTCTTCGCACGGTTTAAAAAAAATATAAAATCGTTAAATATTTTTTCCCTTTAAAACCTGTTATGGATCAAAAACTTATGTTATTGTTCCCGCTCGTTATAAGTATAAATCCCGTTTTTTTCCCAAAAATTCCCAAAATGAAAAATAAGCTATAAAATGCACTCATAAATGTCATCAAATTCCCCCTAAATCTAAAACCTTTTTGCTCATTTGGGCGCGTTTTGGGAAATAATTTTTCGAGAAAATAGTATGCTACAAACCACCCATTATACACTCTAACACAAGACCTTTGAACAACCGCCAGCTTACAAATTATTTATAAAAGAAATTGCCTATTTGGGGAAATTTTTGTTAAAAAAGTTGGCGATATTGGCAACGCATTTTGGGAAAAAATAAAGACATAAAACACTAATACTCTAGTGTGATTCCTGTATTAAACCCTCATAGTTCAGTACACTTGAAAAATGTAAATTATTTTTCAAATAATGAATTTAGTTTCTGAAATAATGGCAAAAGAATAAATAAACATTTTTAATTTTAAATGTTTTTTAAAAGTTTTATTTATTTTTTCAGCCCATGGCATCAGGGAAAAAGAAAAAAAGATCGGGTTTGACGAAAGGGTGATTTTTTTCGGGGGAAAATTCGAAAAATTTTTCTAAAATTGAAAAAAAATAAAAATCAAGCTCAGGTGCACACGTTGGTATTAAGGAATCTATCCTGAAAATTTCGAATTTTTGAGGAAGTATAAGTAGGTCTTTTACGATCCGAAAACAACAGATTCTAATTAAAAGTGACTCTATTTTTAATGGGTTTTGAGAAGAGTGGATCAGAATCAAACAAAGTCTGCTCGTCTGCAATTTCTGTGGGAAAGAATGTATTGACGCCTTTAAAACATGGGGAAATGTTCGATGGATCGGCAAGACATTAAACTAGAGTTATTAAGAAGACTGAATATTTGAATTTATAGAGATTTGTGTGGTTAATTTATAACTTTATAGAGTTTATACATATATCACATATCCCCCCCTCACAAGCTGTTACAAACCATGGGGGAGTTAAGTTTAATTAAAAATTAAGAATTATAGTTAAAATTTCCAGCTATTAAAATTTTGTGACTGTAAAATTTGTCCCCATGTGAACCTGGGCAGGTGATCAAGCTATCAAATCCCAAAAAGGGAAAACCTACAAAATAAGTTCATTAAATTTTTTTAATTTTTTAATCCACTCTTCTCCAAAATTTGGGACTATTAAATATTTCAATAATTTTGCATACAAAGTTAAATTTATATTTTGAAAAATTAATACATGTTCAATAGCAAATTAAGAAAACACTTAGAAAGTAAGCAACTTAAAGCAAACATAAAAAATGCATTAAAATATAAATAATATAATAAAATGGAAAAAAATTTTATTTGAAATTAATAAATTGGGAATAATAATAGAAATTGAAATATTATAAATTAAATATAATAATTTGAAATATTATATTTGAAATAATAATCTAATAGAATTGAAAAAATTATTACCTTGAAAAAAATTGAATAAAATAAATTAAAAAATTTAAATCGGGTTGAAATGTTAAAACTTGAGAAAAATCAATGCAAAAAAATGTTTAAGAGCAAATTCTGTGTGACGGTTTGCAGTAAAATTATTTGTAATAAGAAATAACAATGCGGTTAAGGCAGGTTATGAAAGGCAAATTAACATGCCTATTTTTTGGGAAAGAAGCAAAAAGAAAAAAAATGATTTGTCGATTAGTGTTTTTGGTTGCTTGTTTTTTTTTTTTGGTTTTGTTCTTTTTCCCGCTGCCGCCCCCCGCCACTGTAAGGATAAGTACAAAAAATGAAGCTGCTATAGTTTGTTTAGACTTAAAAAACGTCAGTGAAATTTTCGACACTTTCCCGTCCATTGACAAAATACCCCGGGCCTGAGTCATTCCACGTCAAATAAACACACCATTAAACATCACCGTCTCAGATTTTTTTGAAATTTGGAAAACAGTATGTTTTATAGTTATTTGTGAAATGAAAATTTTTATTCACAATATTATCCGTTTAAAAAATATGGCACTTTAAAATTAAAAAAAAAATTGGGTCAAAAAACCGCATCCCCCATTTTTAAAAATTGCCCTAAAGCTTTCCTAATTAAAGCTAGAGACCTGGGATACGTGTCATCTGACAGAGATATTATGAATTTTTTAAATGATATGTAACACACTTGGGATATAAAAGATTAATTTAAATTAAAATTTAAATTTAAAATTTTTAAAATTTAAAAATTTTTAAAAAGTACTAATTTAAAATTTCGAAATTAATTCATGAATAGTTGGGACTCTTTCACATCATCTGACAAAATATCATGTTGGGATGAGAATGGGTTCATGGGCAACAAGTACATCTTAGTCGTCATGGACTATTTTACGAAGTGGCCCGAAGCTTATGTCATTCCAAACCAAGAAGCCACTCCCGGGTTGCCAAGGCCCTGCTGCGGGATTGGATCTGCCGGTTCGGAGTGCCACTCTTGCTGCACTCCGAACAAGGAACGAACTTCACCTCCGCCTTTTTTTTACCGGACTCATAGACCTGCTCGGGGTAACGAAAACTCGTACAACTCCCCTGCATCCGCAGTCAGATGGAATGGTCGAAAGACTGAACAAACGATTTTGAACCATCTATCGCTGTTCCCCTCATCGCAATCAGAATGATTGGACCAGAAGCTGCCTCTATTTCTTCTGGCCTACAGGAGCGCAGTTCATGAGACCACCGGCTATCACCTCCCAGATGCTAATGGGCCGAGAACTAAGACTCCCATGGCGACCTTTTATTTGGGCGACCGCCAGATATCCCTCCTCGCCTGTGGAATATCTTGAATACTCAAGGCTCGGTTGGAGGATGTTCATCTGTTTTGCCAGAGAGAGGATCGACATCAACAAACCTCACGTATGACGACTAGATATGACGCTAAGTCCCCCACGAAGCAGCATTCAAGATAGGCGAAAGGTCTGGTTTTGGAATCCGAAGCGTAGTAAAGGTCTTTCTCCAAAACTGCAGACCTTCTGGGAAGGACCCTATACCGTGGTCAAACAGCTGAACGACGTCGTGTATAGGATTCAGAAAAAAGCCTTGCAAACCTAAAGTAGTACATTGTGATAAGTTGGCGCCTTATAACAGCACTCATGAGTAGCAGAACTTTGTTCTCTCTATTCTAGGGATTGCACTGCCCGGGACGTGCAGTCTTTGAAGGGGGGAGCAATGTTACGACTTTTGTGTAAATATTGTAAATAACTTATTATAAAATATCTTTGAGTTTCATAAATGGCAACAGCCGAGGAGCGTGAGCGTAGCTCGGGTGTGTTTTTTGGGATTTGAAAATGGCGGTTTTCTAAAAAGTTGCAACGGTTACTTGTTAGTGAAGAGTGTCATTTGCTGAACAAGAAGTATTGTTCTTGTGAACTGTATCGGCTTTGAAGTAAGCTGAATAAAGTAAATTGTCTTGGCGAACTTTTGTTGTGCTTCGGAGGAACCCAGAAATTTCGTAACAAAATATATATATATATTATATATTATATATATATATATATATAATATATATAATATATATATATATATATATATATATATATAAAATTATAAAATAATAATTATATATATATTATATATAAAATATATATAATATATATATATATATATATATAATATTTTATAAAATATATAAAATATATATATATATATATATATATATATATTATATATATTCATTTTCAATTTCTCCTGACCTCTTGCAGCTTTTCTTGTCCACATTTAACTTCCTCTTCCGGCTGCGAACTTGGCTCCACGCCTCTTGGGCGGCTGTCATGGTTTCTTGATTCCGCAGCCAAATTTAACGTCAAATTTGCTTCAGGTTTCTTGGCCGCTTATTTCAACCCATACCGAAAACTCTTTCGCATTTCTTCTCCATTGCTCTTGTAAATATTGCATTCGCTTTTGAGAAGCCCCATTCTGACACCGTTGTTACGAATTTCGGGTTCCTCCGAAGCACAACAATTCGCCAGACAATTTACTTTATTCAGCTTTTTCAACCGATACGTTCACAAGAACAATTCTTCTTGTTCAGCAAAAGACACTCTCTCACTAACAAGTTAACCGTTGCAACTTTTTAGAAAACCGCCATTTTCAAAAACCAAAAACACCCGAGCTACGCTCACGCTCCTCGGGTGTTGCCATTTATGAAACTCAAAGATATATATAATAAGTTTATTTACAATATTTACACAAAAGTCGTAACATTGCTCCCCCCTTCAAAGACTGCACGTCCCGGGCAGTGCAATCCCTAGAATAGAGAGAACAAAGTTCTGCTACTCATGAGTGCTGTTATAAGGCGCCAACTTATCACAATGTACTACTTTGGTTTGCAAGGCTTCTTCTGAATCCTATACACGACGTCGTTCAGCTGTTTGACCACGGTATAGGGTCCTTCCCAGAAGGTCTGCAGTTTTGGAGAAAGACCTTTACTACGCTTCGGATTCCAAAACCAGACCTTATCGCCTATCTTGAATGCTGGCTTCGTGTGACTTAGCGTCATATCTAGTCGTCATACGTGAGGTGTTGATGTCGATCCTCTCTCTGGCGAACAGATGAACATCCTCCAACCGACCCTTGAGATATTCAAGATATTCCACAGGCGAGGAGGGATCATCTGGCGGTCGCCCAAATAAAAGGTCGCATGGGAGTCTTAGTTCTTGGCCCATTAGCATCTGGGATGGTGATAGTCCCGGTGGTCTCATGAACTGCGCTCCTGTAGCCAGAAGAAATAGAGGCAGCTTCTGGTCCCAATCATTCTGATTGCGATGAGTGAACAGCGATAGATGGTTCAAATCGTTCTATTCAGTCTTTCGACCATTCCATCTGACTGCGGATGCAGGGGAGTTGTACGAGTTTTCGTTACCCCGAGCAAGTCCATGAGTCCGGTAAAAACGGTGGAGGTGAAGTTCGTTCCTTGATCGGAGTGCAGCAAGAGTGGCACTCCGAACCGGCAGATCCAATCCTGCAGCAGGGCCTCGGCAACGGTAGTGGCTTCTTGGTTTGGAATGACATAAGCTTCGGGCCACTTCGTAAAATAGTCCATGACGACTAAGATGTACTTGTTGCCATTTGTTGTCTGCGGAAGGGGTCAACGTTGCAGCCCCCCACGGGTGCGGGTGTTTGGGCCCTTCCTTGCGGTACAGGTGCTGCAGGTTCTGCACCACTTATCGACGTCCGACTTTAATTTGTCCAATAGAAGCGCTCCCTAACTTTATGAGTGGTCTTCATAACGCCGAAGTGTCCCCCGGATGGGGCTACTGTGAAGTTCTTCTAGGACGTTTTCAACCCGGGACCGCGGAACAACTCATTGTAATCTGAATGATTTTCCGTCGTCAGACTCCCACTTGCGGTACAACACTCCGTTATGGACTTTTAGAGAGTCCCACAGAGCCCAATACCTCTTGGTGACGGGACCATAAGATGCCATATCCTGCCAACTTGGCCTGCCTTCAGCCTTCTCCAAGATTCTGGAATGGGTCTCAAATCTTGGTCTTCCAATTGGCTTTCTCGCATACCCGCGTCACTCCAAGGGTCAGGATCCGGTAAAGAACTGATATTTACAAGCCGGACCATAGGTTGTTCGTATCCGTACTTTGACTCCGCATTTGTACAGTGCTTGCAGGTTTCTGGACAGGGTCTACGGGAAGAAAATCCGCATTGCCGTGAGAAGAACCTTTTCGATACTCGATCTTAATGTCATATTCCTGAAGCCTCTGGTTCCACCTGCAATTTGCCCCTCTGGGAACTTGAAATTCAATAACCATGTTAAGGACGCATGATCCGTTTTTACGAGGAACCGTCTCCCATACAAATAATGGTGGAAATGTTCGACGGCTTTGACTATCGCCAGGAGCTCTTTCCTCGTGACGCAGTAGTTCCTCTCTGGTTTTGACAAGCTCTTGCTGAAATACGCAATAACACGTTCTTTTCCGTCGACTTCTTGCGATAAGACGGCGCCGATACCTTCTTTACTGGCATCCGTATCTAGAATAAACATCTTGTCAGGCTCTGGGTATGCCAAAATAGGAGCAGATGTCAGGACACTCTTCAAATGGTCAAACGCCTCGTCACACTCGGGGGTCCACGTGAACTTTTGCTGTTTCTCGGTGAGTCGGTGGAGAGGCCTAGCAATCATTGAAAACCTTTGACAAACCGACGGTAGTAAGTCGAGAGCCCCAAAAAACTTCGAAGTACATGAACATCCTTCGGACGAGGCCAGTTTTTGACAGCTTCAGTTTTATCCGGATCTGTTTGCACTCCAGCTGAAGAGACTATGTGCCCGAGGTACTTTACTTCGCGACGGAAGAAATGCACTTTGAGAGGCTTAGTTTCAAGCCCGCATATCTCAATTTCGTGAGCACTTTTCTTATGTTTATAAGATGATCATTAAATTCCTTCCCGACAATAACTATGTCATCCAAATATACGAGGCAGGCTTCATAAGATAATCCTCGCAATACAGTCTCCATCAGCCGCTCGAAGGTTGCAGGGGCATTGCAAAGTCCAAAAGGCATTACTTTGAATTGCCACAGTCCTTGTCCCGTCGTGAAGGCAGTCTTTTTCTTTGTCATCTGGGTGTATTTCAACTTGCCAGTATCCACTCTTTAAGTCCAGGGTGGTGAACCAATGGTTTCCTACTAAAGTATCCAGTGTTTCATCTATACGGGGGAGTGGATAACTGTCCTTTTTTGTGACATCATTCAAGCGGCGGTAGTCGACGCAGAATCTTGTGGAGCCGTCTTTCTTTCGTACCAAAACTATATAGGTGATGCCCAAGGACTAGATGACGGTTCGATTATATCGTTAGTCTGCATCTCCTGTACGAGTTCGTCCACTTCGTCTTGTTTCGCAAAAGGAAGCCTCCTCGGTCGCTGTTTGATGGAGGATGGTCACCAGTGTCAATTTTATGTTTTCTTAGCTGTGTTCTACCAATGTCCTTCGCCGAGTAGAGAAGACGTCCTAGAATTCTCAATCAGTTTGATGGCCGCATCTGTTTGATTTGCATCCAATTCTGTGCCCTTAAGGAGTTCTCACGCCAAACTCTCTGTAGGAGTGACCACGCTTGCTTCCCCTTCTCGCTCAATACTCGTCACAGGAGCACATGTTGCAATTTCTTGCCCTTTACGAATGAACCTCTCTCTATCATTTAAGTTTACCACCCTAACTGGTACTGTCTTCTGAGAGAGATCCACCAGTGTCGCTCCGACCAAGACTCCCTTTGGCAAGGTGGTAGCTATTGAGTGATCAGTCTGTCCTATCCTGAAGTCGCTTTCAGATTGTAGGTTACCCTTTACAACCAACTCAGCTCTGGATGGAATTGTTATATCTTCTGAAGCCACGATTTGGTGGCAATGTGGCTCTCCTTTATTTATTCTAAATAATGGCACCTCCTCTTTAGACGCATGGAGCTCACCTTTCTTCAAATTGAGGGTGAAGTCATACTTCCGTAAAAAGTCCAATTTAAGAATGCATGGATCAGTGATGTCCGCTACAGAAACCGCATGTTGGTAGGATTTAAATCCAAAGGAAATGGAAACATTTAATTTGCCATAATAAGGAATTCTTTCGCCGGTCACAGTTTGTAAAGTAAGAGAGGAAGGGGTGTAGAGAGGTTGACCTTGTAATTGCTTGGCCACATCTGAACGGACGATCGTCACGTTCGCACCAGTGTCGATGATCATTTGGAAGGGTATCCACTGACCTCACCTTCCACGAAAATCCCGTGATCGCCTCCCTGCACTGCCGAAATATGATAGACATTCCTTGGGCTTCCTTACCAAACGGCAACCTCCGCCCCGCGAGATGGCCGCTTACTCGTTTAACTGCTGTGGGGAGCTGTTCCTCTCCCCATAAATTTCCGGGCATCGGTTTCGCAAATGGCCCTCTTCTTGACAATTCCAGCATCTCATCTTTCTCTGTCTCCCTGATGGCAATCGTAGTGCCCGTTCCAACATTTTCTCAAGCCTGCCAAGGTAATCAGGGATATTCGACTCAGGTTCCGTGCGCTCCACCTGCCTGACCATTCGACGTTCCAACCGATTAGCCTCTTGCGCTGCCTGAATCCTCAGCGCATGCGTTATAACTGACCTCAAATCCTTGCACTCTGAAATTCTAAGAGCGCTCTTAATATCACAGTTTCTCAGAGCATCGATGAAATGTTGCACCGCTATTTGCTCCTTGGTGTCCGCTGGGCAGTCTTTGAATGATAAGAGTACCAGTCGTTCAATATCCGACGCAAGCTCTTGAAGGGACTCGTCTGGCTTCTGTTGGCGGGCTTTGAGCTGCATCATGTGGAAATCTTTGCGATTTTTGTTCACCAAAGCGCAACTCCAAAGCCTTCAGTAGATCTTGGTATTTAGCATTCGATCCCTCCGGAACTGTTTCCAGAATATTCGCTGCCTCTCCTCGGAGGGCAGCTGTAAGATGTACAACCCTGCTGTCGTCATTACTGGTTGTATTTGGCGATAGTTTCAAACTGTTGTTTGAAAACTCCCCAGGAAGACTTCCCATCATAGGTGCCAATTTTCAAGACTGGTTGGAATTTATTTCCCGATGTCGCCAATGGCAAAGAAACATCTTTGTCACTGCTGAAGAGAACTTGATTCTGTTTGTCGTGGAACGAAGTTCAATTGAAGATTTACCACGCTCCTCTTCCAGCATTTTCAAGCGCATTTCTAGGCGGTCTATTTCCCCCTTTACTTTCCAACTTCCTCTTTTACTTGCTGTTCCAATTCTTGTTTACTGTTCTCGATCTCCGTGATGACCTCTTCCCTTAAAGTGTTATGGGCTTCCAACATCTGTGCTTTTAATTCATTTTTCAATTTCTCCTGACCTTCTTGCAGCTTTTCTTGTCCAAATTTAACTTCCTCCTGTCCGGCTGCGAACTTGGCTTCCAACGCCTCTTGGGCGGCTGTCATGGTTTCTTGATTCGCAGCCAATTCAGACGTCAAATTAGCCTTCATGGTTTCTTGGCCAGCTTTGATTGCAACGCCATATCCGAAAACATCTTTCGCATTTCCTCCTCCATTGCTCTTGTAAATATTGGCATTCGCTTGTGAAGAAGATCCCACTTCTGACACCAGTTGTTACGAAATTTCTGGGTTCTTCCGAAGCACAACAAAGTTCGCCGAGACAATTTACTTTATTCAGCTTACTTCAAAGCACGATACAGTTCACAAGAACAATTCTTTTGTTCAGCAAATGACACTCTCTCACTAACGAAGTTAACCGTTGCAACGTTTTAGAAAACCGCCATTTTCAAAGACCAAAAACACACCCGAGCTACGCTCACGCTCCTCGGCTGTTTCCATTTATGAAACTCAAAGATATATATAATAAGTTATTAACAATATTTACACAAAAGTCGTAACAATATATATATATATATATATATATATATATATATATATTTATATATATATATATATATATATATATATATATATATATATTATTATGTATTTGTATGTATGTATGATGTTGTATGATGTAGTATGTATGTATGTATGTTGAAATGTATGTATGTATGTATGTATGTATGTATGTAGTATTTAGTGGGATGTATGTATGTATGTATGTATTATGTATTATGTATGTATTTAAAATATATAATATATAATATATATATATAAAAATATATATATATTATATAATATATATATATATACATCAAACTGCAAATTTATACCCGTTCTTCGCACGGATTAAAAAAATATCAATCGTTTCCAAATATGTTTACCATATAACCTGTTATAGGATCATAAAATTTATTTATTGTTTCCCGCTCTTTATAAAGTATAAAATCCCGTTTCATTGCCTTAAAATTCCAAATGAAAAATAACTAAAAAATGCACTTATAAAGTCATCACAATTCCCTCATAAATACAAAAAATCTTTTAGCTCATTTTGCGCGTTTTGGGAAATAATTTGGCGAGAAAATAATTGCTACAAACACACCCATTATCAGTTCTAACACGATGACCTTCGAACAACCGACCAGCTTAGAAATTATTTAAAAAAGAAATTCCTTTTTGGGCAAATTTTTTTATAAGTTGGCAAATTGGGCAACGTAATTTGGCGAAAAAAAAAAGACATAAAACACTAGCTCTATGTGATGGCCTTTTTTAACCATCTGTTCGTAATAGCTTACGTACATTTATTGCTTAAATTGCTACATCGTCAACAGAAAAATCCAATAAAAATCACAATAAACCCCCAAAAAACCCGGGGAAAAGACTTCCGTAATTCGTCACTTGAAACATGTCAATTATTTTCCAAATATGAATTTAGTTTCTGAAATATGGCAAAAAATAAATAAACATTTTGAATTTTAAATGTTTTCGTTAAAAGTTTTATTTTATTTTTTCACCCGATGGCATCAAGAAAGAGAAAAAATGATCAGATTTGAGCGAAAGTTTATTTTTTTTTCAGAAAATTCGATTTTTCTCTAAAAATGGAACAAATATGAAAAATCAAAGCCTCAGGTACGCACGTTGGTTTTAAAGGGAATCTATCTTAAAATTTCGAATTTCGAGGACAGTATAAGTAGGTCTTTTACGATCCAAAAAACAAACACACAGACACACACAGACCTTTTTTTATTATTATTATAGATAAGTCGACAGGGAAACTTCGTAGAAATTAAAGTTTTTTTATTAAACTTATTCATCAGGAAGAGTTGATTTGTCGTCTGCAGCCCGCCGAAAAGTGGTGATCGAATGTGCACAAAAATGGCGAAAAACCTGAGCTCTGCTTCACTGACCAATCACAGTTAGAGAGAGTTAAAGATAAATTAAAAAATGTGATGACTAAACGTTTCTGGGGAAGAATTTTTCATAAATTTTGGGGTGCGTATATACTAGAGAGTTTAAAATAAAAGAACAAAACTTGTACTTCGTACAAGTATTAAGAGGGGCGCACTGGGGATGACTGGCAACCGGCTCACCTCTTCCCCGGTTCTCCCAAACCTAGAACGTTATCGTTTTTAACGGCGCCAAAGCTAAACCGAAACTGAAGTTATATTCGCTGGACCTGCGGGGGAAAAATTTTATCGGATTCTTTTGGATAGTACTCGTATCAACTTAAAGAAAAATTTAGCGCTTTTTTTTTTCTTCTAAAAATTTTGTTTTTGGGATAAAATTGATTTTTCTCTGACAACAAAAAATTTCTCTAAAAAAACAGTTTGAAAAACTTTGGGTTTTCAATAATTTTGTATTTATACATTTCCTTTTATTTTAAAAATTACTTTACTCCATATACGATTTTTTTGGGGATATCAGTTTTAACAATAAAAAACGCATACATCTAAAACAAATTAGGATCTTTTAAAGGTTTATTTTAATATATTTAAAAACTGTATTGGAAGAATAATCGCTATAAGTAATAATTCTTAATTTTTTAAAAAAATTTTGCATTTAATTTATGAAGTAGAAAAAAAGGGATTCTAGCTAAATAATTTATTTTTTTGGACTTTCTTATATATTTTGGGCTTCATTATGTAGTCAAGTCATTTTAAATTATTTTGAACAATATACCATATCCAAATTTATGATTTTAGAAATAATAAGGGTTACTGTAAAAGGCTACGAAGACTTAAAAATAAACTCACCTTTAAAAAAAAACGTATTAATTTACTTTTTTTTGTTGTATCTTAAAGCGAAAAAGACACATATATAATTATTAAACACTTAAAGTATCTTTAAATTTTCATAAAAAATGTAATGTAAACCCCTTAAAATCACAAAAAAGGTTTTGGTACAACCTTAAATTTTCTTTCAAACCCTTTTTTTACATAAAAAGCATTAAATAATTTTAAAAATACAAAAAAGTACTTCCCGAATAAAACCAGTGCCCTAACAGACTTTCATTTGTTTACTTTTAGAACAGCGCCAACACTTGAAGCCAACTAGCCCAAAACGTGGCCAAATATCGTCTGCACGCAAATTCCAAAAAATTTCCTATTTCACTTAAAAAAACAAATTTTTTTAGCTTTTCGAAATCTAGTCATTCATTTTATAATACTATATAAACATATTAAAATTCAGTTTTTAGATTTTTATTAAAGAAAAATCGAAAAATAGACAATGCAAGTTGGAACAATTCTAAAAAAACTTAATTACACACCTTAAAACTTGCTAATACAAAAAAAACTTAGTGCAAAATGTAGCTCAGACAATTCCTTATTCATAATATACAATATAAGAGTTAAACATACCTAAAATTTTGCAGATTATCGTAGAACACTCATAATTTCATCAACGCGCTATGGAGAAAAAATACAGTGGTCGAAAAGTTGGAGAACGGGAAGTGGAGCCACAGCCGATCGGCCAATGAGATTGCAGATGCTCGTTGCAATGCTTATTGTGTATGATATCTTCCGTCTCGTTCAGTTTAAATTTTAACTTTTTGCATAAGCTTTTGATATTTTTCTTTAATATTTTTTTTTTAACTTTTCGTATTTTTTGTAAGCTTATATTTAATTGTTCGTTTTTGTATTTTAGTTTGGTGTTTTTTGTATACATTCTTTCGTTTTATTTTTGTATTGTTTTCACATCACGTGTTTCGTTAAACCGTGGCATTATCTAATACAAGTTCATATCGAAAGTATGTGTTTCAATTATACAAGAAAGGAAAGCTAATGTAATTTAAATTAATTATATTCAATGTAATTAATATAATTAACTACATTTGATATAATTTATATATATGATTAAAGTGCAGACATAATTAATGTATATGTTTAAATCGCTGTAAAAAATGTGAAAATATTACTTTGACGCATTCCAATGAAATAAAATACCAAAACTTATAACTGATTTAAACATTATTAAACTGTTAATAATAGCTTTACTCTCATTAAAAAACCCCCAGAGCATTTCTTGGAAAAAATACTCGAAAAC
>JAFNEN010002685.1:0-13411 GCA_019343175.1 Oedothorax gibbosus
GGTCCCTGGAGACTATTTTCCTCCCCTTCAGGACATGTCTAAATTGTGGAGGTGGCGATAGATGGCAGCATCTGTCTTGTATGTGTATGTTGTGTCCGTCCTTCTTGACGAAGGTTTATAAGAGGGTCCTTGTGAGCAAGCCTGAAAATATATGTCTACCAACTAACCAATTAACCAAAAAACCTCGTGATCCGAAACGTAACCACAACATCTTTTCCGTATTACGTTTCGTTACGTTGTTTTCTCAAACAACTTGGAACGCCCACCATGTGAAACGTTATTTGAGATTTAAAGTTCCACAAGTATTTGTTTAATTCTAGAAAAAAATGCCCAAAATATAATAACTCCATTAATCATCTTTAAGACAAAACAGAATGGACCCCTTGTTTGGCTATTCGAACGCAAATAAACCTGTCAAAAACGTGATGAGTAGAGAACATCATGAAAAAACAAAGATGTTAAATTTGGAAAAGGCTTGTTAACAACGAGCATTGTTGAATACCGTGTTGCTAAAAATGCTTTTTTATTCGTTCAAGACATCACTTTCAAGACTGGATGACAGCTTATTAGGACTTCACTCACAGCTTTTGTGAGAAGATTGCGAGTAATTGAACCATGTTGATTAGAAATTTAAAAGAGCTTTAAAGTATAATTGGACACTTTGTATTCAAAGTGTAATTTTAGATAAACAATGAGCTATTTGAAATTTTCTCATATTTTGCACTCTTGGGTGACCTTTTGCAGACTCTGATTCAAGTGTTTTCGAATTGAGGGCTTGTTTTCAAAGTGGCTTTACCATAATTTCATTATTTTGCTACTTGATTACGATAAAGGAAAATTTTATATAGTGTCTTTCGTGGTTTAGTTACTAAGTTGGTTTATTCGGTGGTCTTTAATTCAAGGATGTCCGGGTTAAAATACTATCTGCAAGATTACTATTCTATAACCGGGTATTGCAGCTGTAAATCCAAAGCAATCTATTCTCTGCAGAATAGGGTACTTGACTGTATCGCTAATATACCTTCCAATATTAAATCAGTTATAGTTTGAACCCAAAAATAACAAACGTATATATATATATTTGCAAATAAATCTTTCAATAATTCATAAAAATCATTTTAAAATGGCTTATTTTTTATCGGACGGCACGTGATCACAAACACGGCAATTTGGCTGACGTCAACAAACCGGTGCCACAGTAGGGCAAAACCCCTTAAAAGCTGGCCAAAAACCAAAAAAATTAAAGTGCCTCTTTTAAGTTTCCATCTACGTGGGGTTGTTTAGAAATATCTGAAGTATCATATGTTACCTCCCCCGACAGATTTATGTCTTCTGGGAAGAGTTGTGAGGTGCAAAGTTGACCAAATCGGGAGAGTTCATTTCCAGTGCGAAAATTTCTAAAAAACGGTTGCTTACTTTGTGTGCGTCCAAAAAATTTATTTGTTTGTAAAACTTAAAAAAATATGATGAATTCTACTACTGGTGGTATGTATAACCTCAATTAATTTTATTGGATTTTTCGGAAGTGTTTTAATATATTTTTTTTAAATTTAAAAAGAATGACCTTCCTAATTAATAATATTTTTTGTGTTAAAATTTAAAAAGTAGTAAATTTGTTATATAGTTACGTCTTGTTACCTAAAAACTACTAAGCAGTTTGAAACCTTTCACATTGTTATTTTCAAAACTGTTTTCACCTATTGCACGTTTTCGCACGTTTGGCTAAAAATTCAAAATATGTAAGGCATAATTTCTTTAAAGTTTCAAAGGTCAAATGTGCAAATAATGAGTACTATGGCTTTTGTTTTTCTAAACATTGAAATAACACTCAGTTTAATACTTTTTAATGACTATTATGAATTATTCAAGATAAAGTAATGTCATATTTTGACAATAACCTTATGTTGGGTGCATTTGATTTGGCAGATATTCAATAATTTTATTAAATTTTTTTTGTGACTAGTTTAATGTTAAATTCATAAGGGTTTTTTCAGATCCTTTTGTATATTTTATTCATTTGACATCCATCATAAAGTTGTTTATCACTTAAAAGTGGCAAAAATTAAATTAGTTACTGAATTTGGATCTTTATGTTTTTTCATTAACATAAGTCTACCAAGCACACTACAGCCGAACTCAGCGTTAAGCATATTGCGCTCTATTAAAGGATAACGTTTCGTAAATTTTCTGCAACATTCTCGAAAAAAATTCCAATTTTGGTCTTCAAGTAGTTCGCATATAGATAAAAGGAGGAAATTCGACGAAATGCTTTCAAGATTACCTCCAAAATCGCCCTTCAATAATAAAGTACAGTTACTGGAACTTGAACTTAAAAATGACAAAATGCCCGTAAAAATCTTACTTTGAAATAAAAAACCTGCACAGTCATTTTGTAAAACCTCTAAAACGATATGGACAGCCGTATATAAGAGCTTTTAATGGTTAATAGAGTAAAGCAAAATTTTTTTTAAAATAAGAAGTGAATATATATATATATATATATATATATATATATATATATATATTATATATATATATATATATATTATATATATATATATATATATATATATATATATATATATATATATATATATATATATATATATATATATATATTATATATATATATAATATATATATATATATATATATATATATATATATATATATATATATATATATATATATATATATATATATATATATATATATATTATATATATATATATATATAATATGATATATATAATCTATAATATGAAGCATACGTTTTTGCAGTTATCTCACAATAGTTTAGTTTGAATTATCGTCGCACTAGAGCTATTGGCCACGGGCGTCGTATTTTAGAACCACAGTCAAGTGACGAGCCGACACCTGAGTAGGCACCCAAAGCAACAGTTAAGGGCGACATCGTACGCAGCTTCAGGACTTTGAAGGATATTTAACGTGCCCTCCCTCTACTTGGGGTATTATTCGTCGGACATTTCTGGCTGCACAGGCCGTTTATAGGTCGGCAGTTATTTTGGCGATGCCTGGACCCGAACCTGGGACCTTTCGCATGCTAGGCGAATGCTTAACCGACTGGGCTCTCCAGCCCCCTCACAATGAATTTTATATAAAATATGAATTCACAGAACAGGGTGATGACAGCACTTTTACCATAACACTGTGATGGTAAACTACATTGGATTTTTGCAGTGGGAATTTACAAATAACAAATAAACAAATCTTTTATAGAAAATCCTCCTTTTTAGAGTTTACTATGCATATCAATAACTCACATCCAAAATCCCTTTAACACTTTCACAATAAGTTTTACTACAGCAAAATCCAAAATCCTCTCTTCAGAAAACTATCTCTGACGAAACGGTGTATCCCCTTGATTTATTATAAAATTTCCCTCGTAGAATGGTTTTAAAAGAAGACGGATAGCCAAGAAAAACCCGTAACAAATTGCTACTTTTTTCCGGATCCAATCTTTAAAAAACACCAAGTTCGTTCGATGTTTTGCTGTTTTTATATTGCAGAAGAGAAGTAGCTGGTTTCGTTATTTTCAGAAAGCATATTTTTAAGTCTATTTTTCTTTTTTGATTCGAAAGAATTTTTAAAAAATGAAAAGTCGAATAGTAGAAATTCTGTGAGTAGTGAAGTGAGAAGTGGAATTTAGATTATGTTATTCATTAAAAAGAGGTTGCACTTATAACTTTACATGTTTGGATCATGTTAAATTTCCCTCTAATATTTTTTATGTTATTTAAAGTGTTAATGTTTTAAGTGATGCATAATAATGAAAATGAAAGACAAATCTGAATTTTAATCGAAAAAGAACTAGTTTTATTTTGCAATCTTGTTGGTTGGTTGGTAGACATATATATTCAGGTTTGTGTGCTTGGTCAGAGACCCGCTTATAAACCTTCGTCAAGTAAGACGGACACAACAGACAACACACACACATAAGTGGATCCATCTAATTTTTAGAGACAGAGGCCAACTAGAGGATCCCCAGAATTGGCTTGTCACCCCCAGAGGTATCGCAATCTTGTGCATGATTTGTTAGGATAGGTTTACACGCTTCCGGTTGTCTATTTGTAGCCTCTACCTAAAGAGCTTTAAAACAGCCAAATTACTCCTTATAATTTAGAACCTCGGTCTAGTGACGAGGTTGGCACCTGAACTGGCACCCAACTGGACTCCACTTTTAGGTATTTACCAATCTTTGGACTCCACTCATTTAAAGAGCACGTCTGGCCCAGTGTACTCGGGCAACCCCGTAATGAGGTTTTTTTTAGCAATAAATATTCTTCCGTAGGATATGACCGGTTTAGAACGGGGGACCCTCTGTATGAGAGAACGGGGGCTGGGGAGCCCAGTCAGTTACGCATTCGCCTAGCATGCGAAAGGTCCCAGGTTCGGGTCCGGGCATCGCCAAAATAACTGCTGACCTATAAACGGCCCGTGCAGCCAAAAATGTCCGAAGAATAATACCCCGTGTCGAGGGAGTGCACGTTAAATATCCTTCAAAGTCCTAAAGCTGCGTACGATGTCGCCCTTAACGGTTGCGTTGGGTGCCTACTCAGGTGTCGGCTCGTCACTTGACTGTGGTTCTAAAATATGACGCCCGTCGCCAATAGCCCTCGTGTAGCTCTAGTGCGACGATAATTCAGACTAAACTAAACTAAACTGTATGAGAGACCGATGTTCTGGCGACTGGGCTACGGGCCCCCGTTTGCATGATATCTGTCTTTCTACATTCCATTAGATTCTTGCTCAGGTGTTATTTTCATCATTGGGCAATGTTAAAATTTATAGAAGTGGCTTTGTTAAAGCTAGGAGTCTAAATATGATAGCCGGAAATGTTCAACCAAACCAAATTAAACGGGCTGTGGGGAGCCTAGGGGTCAGCGTCTCGGTCTCGAGATCGGAAGGTCCCATCGAGTCCCGGTACCACTGAAAACCTACCGAGTATATGCGGAGTACGTGCTCATTAAATCTGTTGGATCCGAAGGTCCTGTGGTCGGTCATTGCGCAGTTTACCACGGGTACAAGTCCCTGGAGACTATTTCCCTCCCCTTCAGGGACATGTCTAAATTGTGGAGGTGGCGATAGATGGCAACATCTGTCTTGTATGTGTGTGTGTATGTCTTGTCCGTCCTTCTTGACGAAGGTTTATAAGCGGGTCTCTGTGACCAAGCACACAAGCCTGAAAATATATGTCTACCAACCAACCAACCAATCAACCAACATGTTAGAGAAATTTCATCGCAAAAAAGTCATCGGATTTGATACATAAAAAAATATAGCATATTTTAAAATGAATGAACATATTATAAAATAATCTATAATTCAAATCCAACGAAAAATAAAGGCATCCTATATTAGAGAGGACAAGACAGTTAGAATATTTCTTATTTTCTTTTTCTAACAATTCGTTAAAATAACAAGTACAAATATCCAACACAGTTTTTATCTTTAACATTAAAGTGACGAGTCGGCTGTCTGATCAGTGGATGAACTGAAATTGGCCTGTGCGAATTTTTTCTTTGTCTAGGAACACGATTCGAATTTGGAATTCTTTACTACTTCGAAAAGTGAATTCAGGTAGTTTTATTATTTAGGAAACTCGTTTCGTTCCGAATTTTCTGGTGTGTTAACAATGCGTAAAAGCTTCTTCTTTTTTGGAAAAGACAGTCTGATGTACCTTTTTATGGCATCTGATGTAGGTAGTAATGCAAGTATAGGAAAACAATTGATGTTGATGGTTTTTTAATTATTTAGTTTGATTAAGACTAAACTTTGGTGGTGTTTTTTAAATTAAAACTTTGTATTTGCTGAACAAAATTAACATAAAACAATTCAAGGAATTTCGTATAAAAATTAAATATGTTTCATTTCTCTATCGATATTTTGTATTTAAAACTTTAATTTTAAGACAAGTGCTTTATTTTGTTGAAAAAGTATATCACATTATTTTGCAAAGTCGCGTATGTGATAGAACGTTATGTAATACTCTTCATACCATAAATATTATACTTTTGATAAATTGTAAAATATAAAAAAATAATACGTAATTTCCGATAGTAATTTTACGCAATTCTTTAAATGTAACATTGCCCCAATCCTTTGAAATAGTTTTTAAATTTACATTTAAAAGTATACATAATACTGACTGACTGACTTAAATCTCTTAACGCTGAAGTGGCACATGAGGCCACAAGCACAGCATTCCTTCCCCTCCGGCCAAGTGCTCCTTCCTTTGCGATCCCCCAACTTGGCCATCCAAGACACATAATACAGGAAATACATATTTGTAAGATATTGCTAATTTAACGCTTTTATTGGATTTATGAGTTACTTAAGTTGTACCCTGTAAGAAAAACCACAGCAAATTTACAGCAAAATGTGCTGGCAACATGAATACCAGCACTCTCTCTTTTTACTTTTATTTTACAGCAATTTTTTCTGTAAAAAATAATGTCATAAATTTAACAGTATTTTTACACTATAAAAAATACTGATCTTCAAGCAACACTAAACTCTAAAGCCGCAGCACTTTGGACTCCAGAGGTTTAACGAATGCATCTGCCCTAATGTACTCGAGAACCCTCTTGATTTTTTTCGTCTTCCTTTTTTTTTATTGCACGCCTCAAGGGAGGAAGTCCGACTTTTTCTCGTCAGCATGACACATCCGCTTTAAAGGAAGGTCCCTTTCACACATCCATTCCCTCCAGAGGTATTAATTTGGTATAGGAACATGGAGGACTTTGTGACCACGACATATTTAACGTGCACCAGCCACCATTAGCAACACGGCGGTCTTTAGCCGAGTACAAGCGCCGACCCTGCAACCATCAGAATTGCGAGCACCGCCCCGAGGACAACCCTTCCGATGCGAGCACGACGCTTCATCCGACTGAGCTACCGCGGCTCGACAATTTAAGTAATTAAACTTTGCAGGTATATCTATATTTTAAATGGAGCCACAATTAAAATTATTGACAAAAAATTCTATAAAACGAGAAGAATTAAAAAAAGATAAATTATCACCTTCTTTGTACTTTGAATGATTCAACGATAAAATTTACAGCCATAATTAATTTGCAAAAAATAATAATAATAATTAAATCAGAAATTATAGAGTTAGTTGCGGTTAGTTCGGTTACTAATTATTTAGTTTAAATATTGACGACATTATTATCATTCTATGGATCGCAAAACAAACTAAACATCAATAGAGTATCTGAAGATAATTGAAAAAACTTCAATCGTAATCACAGTTTTAAATGTGTTTGAAGAAATTGAACATTTTATAAACTTCAAATGAAGGACATTTTACATTTATACATTACCAATAAAATGCAATAATATTCACAAAAGAAAATAATATTGCAGAAGAAGTTGGAAAACCTTAACTTCTTGCTATAAGGTATATTAATCTCCTCAAATTAAATACGTATTTTGAATTTCACGCGTGTAAATTCATAACACAAAAATGAGCCGATAATTTCTATCAGATATTTCTACAATGTAGAGCATCTGAAAAATGAAAGCAAATACAAACTTTGAAATGGATTAAAATGTATTGTATTTAAGTTAAAAAAACAATAAAAGTAAAGAGCTTATTAAAAACAACTATAAGATGTGTGTGACTATAGATATATATTTTAGTTTATAGCTATTGATGGAGGATTATAACTAAGTATTCATCTATGCACAGCCTATTTCTAATTACTTGTATAATAATCCGCATTTTCAAAGTAATAAACTTACCAACTTTCAAGACTGTAATCTATGTGTAATCCTTCAATACGAATTACTTTTAAATATGTATTTACATTTCACGTCACAGAAAAATAATCCTAAAATGTTCAACCAAACATTTAAACAGTAACACATAATAATTGTAGAAAAGAAGCTACTCTGAAATAATCTGCGTTTTGATATATAAAATTTATAATAATCTACACTCTTAAAACAAAAGAGTGAAATCCACTCCTATAGGGGAAGTGCATTTTTGGCACCGGAAAGGAGTGGAAATTAACTCAGACTGAGTTAAAACCGCTCGTTTGTTTTATGAGTGTACTACTGACTACCAAATGTGCATTTATTTAGCTTTGCTACAAGAAGATTTAACAGATTTTATAAAGATTAAATCATAATTCAGCTTACCTTTTGAAAATTAATAATACAATCACTAAATACTATTTATAAATTTAATTACATTTATGCTGTCTTACAATGGTTAAAACTCTTTTTGACGTACATTATTCGGATTTATCTCTTTGACGCTTCTTTATTTCAAAAGCTAATATCGTACTTTTCGTGAAAAACTGACGCTTTTCCTATGCCATGGTATTAAAGTGTAACCAATATTAAAATAACTTTTATACTATTACCATGGTATAAAAGTTATTTTTCAGCGTAAAATATTTTCTTTCATCCTTCTTAAATTTTGTTAAAATCGAACTTTAGTAACTATGCTAATTTTCTCAATCAAAAAGAATGTCTTTCAAAATATGTAATATTTACATTTGAATTAATTAAGCCGGCAATTGCGGAAAAGCTTGTTTGATCAATTCCCTAAATAAGAGACATGATATGAAGTTAAAATCTTTATTTTGGCGAATGCATTGAATTCTAACAAATAAGATTATATTTGCATGTTTATTAAAAGCTGTTAACAATGTCATTTCTCTTGGGAGGTTCAAATCAAATAATCTCAACTCGTATTAATTTGCATTCTACTTCTTTAAATTTAATCTAAAATTTTGTAAGACGTTAGGTGTGAGTAAAGAATTCGTTACAAAAAATGCTATAGATATTGTTGTGATTATGCTTCTTAAATAACAATTCATAAAAATAATCTTTTGTTGAAGTTTCTTCTCTAATAAAACCTCTTTCATAAGTTTTACCTTGCCATATTAAAAAGTACACTTTCTAAGGACGATCTTTTGACATCGTTGATCATTTTTTGTAATTTCAATATTTTTTAAAATAGAAAATATTACATTCAAATAATTAATATTTTAAATATTAAAAATTTTAAATAATAAGAATTTTAAATATAAGTTTTAAACATTAAAAAAAATTTAAGATTTTATAAGTTTTTAAATGTTTAACATTTAAATCGTCTTTTATTTACAAATACTATTTTTCAGTTTGTTTTTATACGCTAAATAACAAGAATCTTAAAGAGAATACAAATAATCTTGATTATTGATAGTTAATATCTAAAATATGGACGGTTTTTGTATCAAACTACTACTTGAACTACTAAATCCAACTCAACGTTTAAAATATATTTTGAGTTTTTAGGCTATAATAGAATTCTTTAAATAATAATTTATTTTTCTTATACTTGTAAATTTTTAATGCTAAGTGGTTATTTAGTCATTTTGCAATATATTTTTTATAACAACGTGCAAAAAAGTTCACTTTTATATATCATATTCGTTCATAAATCTTTGCGAAAATGACACTTTAGTGCTTACGTCACAGACAGTGCCGAAAGTAGTACTTTCGGCACTAGTGCGGTAAAGTAAATAAGATTATCTGATTGGTAGAAAAACAAAATGATGTCATGAATATCTCCATGGAAACTAAATGATGTCATGAAACTCACTTATTTCTATTGGTTCATTACTTTTGCATTTTCTAATATCTCTATGGAAACTACAAGTACTACAAAAATTATTAAAGGAAATTAAATAAGACAAAAGTAAGAACACAAATTTCACGCCAAACAATACTTTTATTTAACATGCATATTTATAGTAACATTTGATCCGGTGTAGTTATTAATATTTTGATTCAAAATAGAAAATTCTTTTACAACTTTTCTTTTACTACTTTGAATTTTCGAATATCGCCATGGAAACTAAATGATGTCATGAAAATCACTCATTGGTAGAAATACTTTTTTGCACGTTATTATAAAAAATATTGTAAGCAAGCACGTGCCAAATAATACTTTATTAAGCTCTTGTCATTATTTCACTCGACCTACGGTTTCGAGAAATTAAAGCCACTCGCTTACTAAAGTATTATTTTCGGCACTAGTTGCTTAAATAACTATATGTAATTATTGTAAAATTATGTAAAATTCAAATTTTAAAATAAAAGAAGCCTTCTTGCATACACTCTTAAAACAAAAGAGTGAAATCCACTCCTATAGGAGAAGTGCATTTTCGGCACGGAAAGGAGTGGAAATTAACTCAGACTGAGTTAAAACCGCTCGTTTTAAGAGTGTAGGACGCAGATTGTTTTCTTTTATTTCTTTTACCCACTCCGAAAAAGAGTGAAATTCACTCCTATAGGAGAAGTGCATTTTCGGCACGGAAAGAAGTGGAAATTAACTCAGACTGAGTTAAAACCTGCTCGTTTTAAGAGTGTAGGACGCAGATTGTTTTCTTTTATTTCTTTTACCCACTCCGAAAAAGAGTGAAATTCACTCCTATAGGAGAAGTGCATTTTCGGCACGGAAAGAAGTGGAAATTAACTCAGACTGAGTTAAAACCGCTCGTTTGTTTTAAGAGTGTACTTAGAAGTAAAACAGTTCATTATAATTTGGTATCTGTTTTACTTACATGTCCTCAAAAACTTGATCTAAAGTCTCCAAAATACTTAAATTGTTGGCTCATTAAAATGGCTTAAAACAACACTTTCTTTAACTATGTGTCATCTTGAGTAAAACTTCTGATATTTTTTATAGGTACTTATTCAATTTATAAATTATAAGTTTTCAAGGTAAGTATTAAACTAAAAAGTAAAAAAGCATTTTCAATACAATCATGAAAACACTCGTCTTCTCTAGCACATTTTCACCAAAAATTTGACTAACCTATAATTTAATTTTAACTCTCTCTGTTATTGGCTACATAAAAGATCTTAAGGAGTCTTAAAGTCAGCCAAGTCGTCAAAAAATAACACAATTACAAACATACTTTACAAAAGTAAGAACTTAATCTTAAATTAAGCATACACACAAAAACTCTTAAAACATCAACAGAATTCGAGTCTCGCTCCAAACCTGTCACTCAGAATTCTTTTTCCACTCTAAGTGGGGCAATGCGAGCCATGCTTATACTAGCGTGGCTAAGCTTATTTATAAGAGGTTCAACGTATGTATCAAACCTTCTTGTCCGAATGTCTTGGACAGAAAATCGATGTTTGCAGTTTATTTGTGAGTTTCTACCTGAAGTTGCAGTTTTATTCAGTAATATTTGCTGACATCAGGTGTATGCGATTGTTTTGTGTTGGGTTGTGGTTGCTTAAGGCTTTTTAAAGATTTAGAAAGAGTGTTTTTGATTTAAAAGGATTTGGTTAAATGCAACACATTAAATCTTGATAATACAGTACCTTAACACGTTCACGCCGGGGCCTATTTTAATTTGTTTTTATATGAGGCGGCACTCAAATTAGGCGGCGCTTCATCTGGCGGAGAGGCGATTTTTGCCTGTTCACACCGGCATAACAGCAAGGGTCAGCCAGCACTTTGCTTGAAATGTGTTTTAACAAATTACAAAAAATAATGATGTTATAAATAGAGAAATGTAGAATTATTATGTTAATTTTGTAGAGTTTGAGTTACATTTATAAACTGTATTATTATGTTTATGTTATTGAACAAAACTTATCCGTCACAGCTTTTTAATGAAAATACGTTATATTTTTATTCTTTTAATTTTCAACGTCTAATAACACAATCTACTGCGTACCACCGGTGATACGCGCCGCCTAATGAGACAATCTAGTGCGGGCCACCGGTGGTACGCGCCGCCTAATGAGACAATCTACTGCGTACCACCGGTGATACGCGCCGCCTAATGAGACAATCTAGCGCGGGCCACCGGTGGCTCGCGCTGGCGTTAACGTGTAAAGCATTACATTTATTATTAGTGGTATTATTATTACGATCACACATACTAAAATGGTATTTTTTTACAATATATCTAATGTGATCAGTCGTCTCGTTTTTGGTGGGACAGTCCCACTTTTCTGTTGCAGTTATTTAAAGTTCCGGAAAACACAGTAAATATAAATAAAGACTTTACAAAAAATGTGTGAAAACTCTTTGCTAAAATCGTTTAAAAGTTTAAAATTATTTTTAGTCCTTTGACTTTCGATTTGATTACTCAGGGGATAATGGTTAACATCTCTACTAGTTATTTGCTTTTTTTATTAGTCTTGTCTTATTTTTCAACCAAATCCGAATTGTAAGGTGTCGTTTGGCAGTTCGAGTTATAGCCTTTTAAAATAGTTTTTTTATTCAACTTATGTTAGAATCTTGGTTTCACAAAAGTTAATAATGAGACTTATGAACTTTTGGTAGACATATTTTCAGGTTTGTGTGCTTGGTCACAAAGACCCGCTTATAAACCTTCGTCAAGAAGGACGGACACGACATACACACACATACAAGGCAGATGCTGCCATCTAGATCTATCGCCACCTCACCCAAATTTTGACATGTCCCTGAAGGGGAGGAAAAAAAGTCTCCAGGGACTTGTACCCGTGGTAAACTGCGCAATGACCGACCACAGGACCTTCGGATCCAAACCAGATTTAACGAGCACGTACTCCGCATATACTCGGTGGGTCTTCAGTGGTACCGGGACTCGATCGCGGAACCTTCCGATCTCGAGACTGAGACGCTGACCACTAGGCTCCCCACAGCCCCTATGTACTTTTATAATTGGCCTATTACTCTGTTGGATGCCTAGTAATCTTTTTGGTCGGAACAAAAAATTTGCTAGGCATGGCATTCAATAAAGACGAATAGTAACAAGTAGGCCGAGTGGAATTTTTTCTGATATTCGGAAAATCAGCACCGTTTTAGATAGTTGGAGTTCTACTTTAGTTAAAACAGCATCTCGAAAGAGAGATTTTGGAATGAATCATATGAGCAATCTAATAACCTTTTACGGCAAGATTCTATTTTTAGTGCTCAAAAGATATTTATGGCAAGACATTTTATAAATTAAGGGATTGTAGTTGCTGCAAAATTCTATAAATTCAATATAGGAAACTAAACATCCTGACGTTATACATAATTTAACAATCTAAACATAATTTAAAAAGTTAACATATATCTTAATGCATACAAGAGCGATTTCTAATGGATGTTACATAGTGATATCTTGAAAAATCATTTTCAAAACAAAAACATATATGAATAATCGAAAAATTTCAACGGAATGACCTTAAGGTTTTCGGTAGATATCGGAAATTTTTATCGCAGAAAATGTTTTACAAGTTATGTTTATAATTTTGATGAAAATTTTTGTAAACATTTGCTTATTAGCTTTTTCTTATAAATCGATGTAACAGACGAGTATTTTTAGTCTATAAAATATTCAGAAATAACAGGTTTTTCCAAAGTTTGATTGATTATTATTTAAGTGAGAAAATA
>JAFNEN010002686.1:0-15017 GCA_019343175.1 Oedothorax gibbosus
GTACATTTACCCAAAAAAAAGAATATTTAATTAATAAAAATTCCTACAATTATCCAATGTCTACACAAAACGATTGAATGCCAGTTTCGCATTAAATTATCTCTAAAATACTGTTTTAGTCCTAAAATGTCAAAATATCATATAAATTTCCCAAAAATAGAAGTATTTACGTGATAAAATAATCCTACAATAATCCTTCTACCCAAATATCGATTGTATCCATTGACGCATTAAATTTAAATCATTGGTTCAATTCTCAAAAATTCAAAATAATTTAGGTAAATTTACCCAAAAAAAATAATTTTACTGTAAAAAATTTTCAATAATCCAGGTTAACAAATATTGATTGAATGAGTTGACGCATAAAATTATTTCTAAATACTTGGTTCAATATCCGCAAAATGCAAATAATCATGGTAAATTTACCCAAAAAATAAAGTATTTACGTAAAAAAAAATTCCTCAATTATCGAAGTCTAAACAAATATCGATTAATCCCGTTTGCGCATTAATTTCTCAAATAGATTGGTTCAAAGTTTAAAAAATTCAAATAATCATAACATTTACCCAAAAAATAAAAGTTTTACGTGTAAAAAATTCCTACAAAATCCAATGTTTCACAAATACGATTGAATTTCAGTTTGCGCTTTAAAAATTTATCTCTAAATACTTGGGGTTCAATAGTCCTCAAAAATGTCAAAATAATCATGGTAATTTCCCAAAAAAAAAAAGAAGTTTTACTGATAAAATATTCCTACAAAAAACCAATTCTACACAAATATCGTTGAATGCCGTTGACGCTTAAATTATTCTAAATATTTGGTTTCAATGCCCTCCAAAAGTCAAAATAATCAAAGGAAATTCCCAAAAAAATAGAATATTTCTGAAAAATAATTCCTACAATAATCCAATTTCCACAAAAGCCTTACTAAATAATAGAATTTTCAGTTACTTTTTATAGAAATAAACGATTAAAAAAATGTATAAACATCATTTTAACTAAATTGTCGGATTGCTAAATACTTTTCTCAAAAATAGTAGCCCAACAACACATTTCATTTTCGGTTTCCGATAGTCTGTTTTTTTTACAACTACCTAATTTTCAAACAAATGCAAGTTATCAATGCCTTACTCAATGAATCAATTCGACCGAATTATCCATTATTTCCTTAAAAAACCCCCCCCGGGGTTGTGACTGCATGGTTTTCATTACGCTGAAATGAATTGCCGATATTTAAAATCAAGTACATTTATAGCCGCTACTCTGATGGGAACCCCAAAAATCAGACTGTCAAATGGGGTAATTTTTTTGAAGGGTACGTTGGTCTAAGCTTTTCTTTGAGTAACTCTTCTCCTTTTGATTTTTTAAATAAAATTATTACTGGAAGAACCTGAATTACTTATCATAATAAAGTATTCAAATGAAATTAATAATAGGCTTTTGTTTGGAAAAAGTTTCCTATTTGACGTATTAAAAACAACTGTCCTGTAAACACCAAAATATTTAGGCTTTGTGTTCCTGAATTGGGGAAAATAAACTATCGTTTTTCCCCTTGTGCTGGGCAGAAAGCTGCTCAGCATCTTGAGGTATATATCAGGGCGTGATTGGGGTGCTGACGCTGGTACTCTCAGAACAAATACATCTCTCTAATTCGACCATCTTGGAATTTGCATTCCAATTTATTGTTTGCCTCAGTTCAAATCTTGAGAAACTTGAAAAGGTCCAGTTTTGCGCTGCTCGGATCATCACTGGGCTAAGAATACGTTGCCCCAGGGACATTGTGCTTTTTGGGCAGACCTACAGCCCCTAGAACTTAGGAAACATCCCTGCCTTAAATACTACAACAAACTAAGTGCTCTAGGTTCAACAATCGCACCGCCACCTACTTCAAAACTGGCGTAATAATCAGAGACCAAGAGACACAGTCCCCTTTAGTCAATTGGTTACTTATAATCTTGTTGATGGTGCAGTGGAGTCGCATCACCTAGCACAGTGCCTCGACCCGGTTGATGATCTTGGTGATGTCTTTTTCCATACTGAATTACCTACATGTCAATAAACAAACAGATCTTCCGGTCTTTCTAAGCAACTTGCTCTGGAGAGAATCGGAGAGATTCCAAATGATGCCATTCAGGTCCTACACGGGTGGCAGCAGAGATGACTATAACCGATCTGGCAGTGGAATTTACATCAAATTTCAAAGCCATGAATTAAGGATACAGAGGAACTGACACTGCTCAGTTTTTCGCGGTGACTGTAGCCATCGACGAAGCCCTGGTCTTCTTGCGCCTCTTCCCCATGGGAACGAGATTTGGATTATGTTTTGATAGCAGAAGCGCATTACAGCACCTGAGAGATTGGCAAAGGGTGTGAGAGACAATGTGGAGTGACAATTCTTAACAAGTTAAAACGGTTTCCATGTCGCATCAGATTCATCTGCAGTGGATCCCCTCCCACGCGATATTGAGGGGAACGAGATCGCGGACAATTTAGCAAAGGCTGGTGCTGGCGAGGCCTCTGTTCCCTCAGCGCCTCTCACCTTTCGGAGATTCACTCAAAGATTAAACACATGAACAGGACCACTTGGATTGTCCCCCCCCAGTGCACCACTGGTATCAATGTTCGCGTCCTGGAGGCTCCCTTGCTCTGGCTTTAATAGACAGGATCAAACTGCTCTTGCCCGATTTCGAAGTGGCCACCTTAAGACATTGAAATTTAATGGGGGATCAAGAGCTTCGAAATTTGTTCTAACTGCTTTTTTGAGCAGCTTCGCCTAATCACATACTCGCGTACTGGGGCTCTCCAAGCAGGATTTAGAAGACGACCCTTTAATGGTGTTTGGACTTTCTGAGGTGTACGATGTCATGACCTGGTCTAGCACTGCTGGCCTCCGGGGGCATGCAACAACAACGGGAGTTTAAAAAAATTATGAACATATGTTGGTTAGATCAATAACTATTTTAATTTCTAGCAAAATAGTAAAGTAATTTTGTTTATTGCTTGATATTCTGCCGTGGGTAGGTAAACTGCAGTATCTGGACAAATAACTTGAACATTTTTGTATCACTTAATAACTCTAACATGTAAGAAACTAAAAGAATGATTATTTCAATGCCAAAATAGTGCAATTTATAATTGTGGTTTCTGCAGTTTTCCCGCAAATTGCAGTCTTGCTAAATTACGTGGCTACAAAAGTATGCCACAAACTCATGTGTAAAGTACGTAACAATTCTAAGAATTCAATGTAGATGAAAGCTTTTTAAATTTAACCACTAATATATTATATAATGAGATTTCTGACCATCCATAATTCCAGCTAGGATCATTATAAGTTCATTCAATGATTAATTCCTTAAAAGAATACTTCTGCTTAAAGTAGGTATCAAACTATTCATCAAGAAATTTGAAAAATATAGTTACAGTTAAAGTTATACTAAAGTATAATATATTAAAAGCAATAGAACAACATAGTAAAAATTAGCCGTAACTGGCAAACCTCAACATTTACTGAATTAAGTCGATGTTTTGTAAATGGACTCCCCATTCCGCAAATTTGTGTAACTCATTTACTCTCATTCAGATAAGGATTAATTAACTTTGACTTTACAATGTTACCGGTCCACTAATTTAACGTTGCCTGCCTTGTAAATGGTAAGGGATTAGGCAAACTCCATTTAAGTCATTAGTAATACTTTCATGCTTTTGGTAGATGAATGGGGTCGCTCAAAAGGTGCAAAAATGTAACTTAGTTTTTATTAAAATTTATTGGTGCCAAACAGTAATATATTATTTACAAATAAACTTCATTACTTGTACCTTTTAATAATTACTCGGTTGGTAATGGGCCTGTATACGTCACCATTAGGAGTGGAAGACTTTACTTCGAGCTGGTCATTAAAGGGTAAAGTGGTGAAAACATTGTCTTACTTTTTATATTTGACAGTCAACTGTAACGCAAAATTTGCAATAATTTAAATGATTCTTTATAAATAGTGTTGCACTTTACCATCGTAAAGTCGTTTAGGTCGTTTGAGAATACATAAACTTTTAACTCCCATTTAGAAATATAAGGATTATTAAATGAAGATGAGTACGTTTAACAATAAAAATCAGGCATTTGGGACTGCAATAAAAAATATTTATTTTAATAGTAAATCATGTTCAATGAGCAAAAAAGTTAGTCACAATTACTTTTAAGTATTTCTAAGTCCATGTAAACAAATATGTATTTTTATTTTTTTGGATTATAATAAACTAAGGGGAATTTTCTGTATTGCTCTAGAATGGTCAAATTCTATGTGAAATGTCACCTACTTAAAAAAAAATTATACTTGCCAAAAAAAATTGCTTAATGTGACCGCGGGTCTCCATACCAAAGTGCCTCTGTGTTAATCCAATGGGAAAAAAAGCATGATTTTCTAAGCTACATCTTTCCTTTTTTATTGAATATTCTCATAAATGGGATTTTTAAATGAAAAATGTAGCTGACTTACAGGGCTCTCATTCAAAGCAATTTTAATAAAGTGGTATTATAGAGCCCTGTAAGTCAGCTACATTTATCATAAAAAAATTTGTAAAAATATTCAATACAGACGGAGAAATGTGACTTAAATAATGTTTTTTCCACACATATGCACTTTGGTTTTCAGACCCGTGGTAATTCATCCTTAAAATATGTTATTAATAACTGAATCTTTATTGTTTTGTTAAGGGGAAAACTTCTAATTTAAAGCTATCATATGTCTATAATTATTCCCAAATCTGTAAAACAAAGATTTGGTATTAACTTCTTACAATGTTTATACTAAAATGGCGTACATACATTATATTATTAGTAATAACAAATAATACAGATAAAATTTATTTAAACTGCCAACTTTAAAGCATGGTACAAATTCTTACAAAAAAAGACTCAGACGTTTCAAAAAATTGTCAAATACTTTTTATATGAAAGCGTTCAATTAAAATATGTTGACTGTAGAGGTATCTCAAATTGCGATGGAGATAATTAAGATGCAAATTGAATTACAATTATCCAATTTAGAGCCATTTCCTGATCTGATTAACATCTTAATTTGCAGGAAGGATGATTGCGAAATTTGTACTTTAGTTCTCAGAATGCCTAAGATGTTTAGAATGTTATATTATAAAATTACGGATTAATTGTTATTTGGGTGTAACATACAATTAGGCAAATGAATATTTGTTAAAAGTATCATTTTCGATGCTTGGATTCAAAATACAAATTTGTATTGGTATTAAACAAGTATTTTCATGTTTAAATATCATTATTAAACAGTTTTGTGTACAATTATACGTAGAAAAAAAATAATAATTAAATACATAATAATTCCGTTATTTTTTGTGCATATAACGCTTTAATTTGTATCACCTATAAGACTTGAAAAGAAGAAAAAAAAGATTAACTATATAGCTATATTTTTATATAAAATAGCATAGCACACAAATCAGAGTTTGTATAATTACTTTTAAAATATATCAATGCAACCTCAGAAAAAAATTACGATTCAAAAATAGTTTGAAAATTCAAGTAAAAAAAACTCGCAAATCTTGAGAAACTATTAATTAGCTTTTAAAAAAAAAGAATTCGTGTAGAAATGCCCTTTCAAATAAAAGTTTTTTCAGTCTTACTATAAGCACATGAATTATCAAGATGATAAATACTATGAAGCTGTAAGGGAATGAGCCTACTGTAATAGTTTATAGAATTGTATGCTACCACACTTCATATATTTTAGTAATAAGTCGCATGCAATGCCTTACAAAACATGGCATGTCATTAGAATAGTCGAACATTTTGCATGGGTGATGTATTTTTGAACATAATAGTTATCATACTTAATTTAAATATAGGTAGTTAGTTGCATATTTGAAAGTTGCTTATTTAAAATAGTATGACTTAAAAGTATTCTGAATGAATTATGACTTATTAAAAAATCATTAAATTACTTACTAAATTATTACGTATTAAATTATTTACTTACACAAATCTTAATTTAATTAAAAAAAAAGTATAAATAAATTAAGAAAAACTTATTAATTTTTTTTTCAAAATCAAAAATACACTTTAACACTGACTTATTTACTTTCTAAATCTTACAATTTTCCTAATACTATAACGTATTTATTTTCCCAAGGTCACAAATACTCTTAATACAAACTCACTTATTTTCTCAAAATTCCAAATACCACCAAACATTCACTTTTTTATCTTCTAAATATCACAATTATCCTTTATTCTAACATTTTTCCCCCAAGATCACAAATACCTCCAATACTAACTTATATCATTTATATATATATTACATACACCCCTAACCCCTAAACACTGACTTATTTAGTTTCCAAATATAATAATTATCCCTTATACTAACTTATTTCTTGTCTCAAAATCAGAAATACTCCCGATACTAATTTTTCTTCTCTCAAGATCACAAATACCCCCAAACGCTTATTCAAGTATCATAATTTTCACTCATACTAACTTATTTATTTCCCCAAAATCACAAATACTCCCAATACTAATTCATTTCTCTTCTCAAGATCACAAAATTTCCTTATTCCGTACCTACTGGCTGGTGTGGGCCATTCTCTTTGGAGCAGCAGTTAACGTGGACTGCCCTCGTGGCTACACGGCTCGATTCATGTCCAATGTGTGGGCCATGTTTGCTGTGGTTTTCATCGCCATGTACACTGCCAACTTGGCGGCTTTCATGATCACAAGGGAAGAATATTATAATTTGCAAGGAATTGATGATAAAAGGGTAGGTGGAATTTAAAGCACTTACGTAATTTGCACATTCTATTAGGTATAGTCCTAACAATTAAAACGCAAGCATCGAAATAACTTTCTTTTCCCTACCCACGTCCCTACTTCCCCTTTTCGCCCCCCACACCCTACTTGGGTTTGAGAAAGCTATTGCGATAACCTTACATCAGAGCATCAAATAAGAAAGGTTTAGAACAGCGACGCTCTTGCCGTTTCCTGGAAGACAACACAATTGGGTAGAAAAAAATTTCTTCGAATCTTGTATTGCAGACTATAATTATTGACACATTATAAAGTCTTGCTAAAAATACAAATAAATTCACTCAATCCATGAGTACACAGGGACATACTTGCTCATTAAATAGGTGAGGTACATCAATTTGAAATTGTATAAGCTTTCAATGGCATAAAGTTATGTTGGGTATCAGCCCAGGTGCTGACCTTGTTTATTGTCCGCGATTTTAAATTTCAAAGCATAATGATATTGTCTTTTCGTATCCCTGCTTGATTAAACTGGGAAGCATATAAGTATATAAGCATATAGCAATAAGTATACTTATTTGTAGTTTTTATTTGAAATCATATAAAAACTACTTCTTCACACTAGATATGTTAATTCGCTTGCAAAACTTTTCCATCTAATGTTATTTCAAGTAAAAGTAGAGGATAAAATCTAAGTTTTAATTGTAAGCCAGTGGCGGATCCAGCGGGGGGGAATGGGGTAAGACCCCCCCCCCCTAAGATTTTTTTTAATTTACCGAAAAAGAGTTTTCTTTTTAAAACAAATTGGAACATAGAATACTCGCTCTTTAAAAAGAACAGATGAGTCATAGTTGTAGTTATATTCCCAGGAATCCGTTACGGAGTGTATAGAAGTAAAGCCAGAGAAAAAGAAACAAGAAATAACCATTGGGATACCATGCGTGCTTAGGTTCGGTACAACAAACACATCTGGCAGGTGTTTGTTTGACAAAAAATAGAACCAAACGCCAAACATTCACAATCCCCTTTCTTTCTTACAAAGGGTAAAACATCCTTTATCACTGAACCCCGCGGCAACACTTCTGATGACAGCCGAAGTCACTGTTTCAATCACACAATAAGGGGCAAGCCTAGTTCTTTAATATCAACCATGGGGCCCTGGCCCCTCCAATACAAAAAAGTCAGTGATGCGTGTATGGGGTCGTCTGTCATTTTGTGAGAGAAAAGAAAAGATTAAAAAGGAGAATAGTGAGTGTCCAAGTCCAAGTGTAAACATGTGTCACTGATTTTCCCCTAATTGTTCCACTGCCATTTTGCCCCTCAGAAAAAAATAAGCTTCGTCACTTTTGAGGATTTCACTATGTAATTATTTAAAAGTCGCAATTATGTTTCTCATAGAGTATTGAAGATAGAGGTGGTGCTGCTGGACAAAAACCGGTTGGCCAAATAAAGCCATCGATCTCTTTGTAGTAAGCGTAAACAAACTAATATTTAGATAATTAGTCCATTGGTCGTCGGCCTAGTCATCAACTACAAAAATACTATATATAGAGCGTATAGCGACATACCATTACATCCAAGACAGATTCACTTGAACTGGTGTGTTAAGTTACATCGTCTCCTGCTTCGGACTAGCCGTTCTTTATGAAGGTAAGAAAATTTTTATAAACTTCAAAATTCCACACTTTTTTGTTAACTAAAAGTTTAATTTCTGCTCTACAGTCTTTAAGTTTAATACTTACTTTCCAAAGAGAATATTAAAAGAAAACATTGTAATTGGAATATTTTATTGTGTCTAAAATGCCTTAACAAATTGAATTTCTTAAATATAAAAAGTTTACAAATTTTGTAAAGTTGTAAAACTGTGTGTGTATATTTGCAGATTTTGATATATAAAACTTAAATCCGTTTTTTTTATGGGGTTTTCTGTAAAATCAGAATCAACTTAAGAAAAGGTCAATTAAAAAAATCGACTTTCATATTACTTTATATTGCAACTTTAGTTTAAAATTGTTCCTGTTTTATTAGATTTTTTCCATCTCGGTACATTTTCCGTTAAATGAATAGATCAATTGATATATTTTATTTTACAAATTTTCATCTTCTTATAGCATCAATTAAACAAAAAACTAATTAACGGCTTGGCTATTTTGCATTTGACCGTGTTTCAGAGGATTATTCAAAAGGGAAGGAATAAATAAATGGTTTAGAAATTTTGTATGCTTATTCATTACGTATTAAAATACAAGTATCAGATTTTTTTTTTGTATTGATTTTTTAAAATAGCAGTCGTAGTCGTCTTCTGAGACCCTCGCGGCAAAAGCACCAATCGGCGGGATTTTTAGCTTCTCCTACAGTGAATGGAAATCACAATTTTTGATTTGTATGTGTTTAAAAAACAGATTAAACCAATAAAAAAAAATAATAATTAAAAATCCCCCTTGGAAGCCCTTGCCTAATGCGATGAAGATATTTTCCCTCTCATAAATCAAAAACTCTAAGTGTTCTTCCTGCTGTACTATTGCTTCAGCAGAAAGAGGCTTTTCAACTTTAAGAAGGCTGAAGACTTTGGCTAAGAAGCAATATGACCCAAGATCGTCTAACAGAATTAGCACTTTTAAATACACACAGAGATATCTCCCTTTGGATGTCCAGAAAATTAGTGATAGATTCAGAAAAATTAAACAAAGAAAATTAGATTTTTTACTTTAATTGCTGCATAAAATTTGTATATGTATACTTATACAATATTTAAAATATCATGTTACACTTCGGCAAAATAAATGTAAATTTTCTACTTCAACATTGAAATGCTTTGTATAGATTTCGAAAAATTAAACGTGTTTAGAATGAGAATTTTGTGCCATTTTTATGCTATTATAATTATGAGCTTTTTTTTAATCTAAAATTGCGTTTTAGGTTTTTATACGATTAATAAACTAAAAATCTTAATAAACTTAAACATACTTTTATGAATAAACGCAATATCTGAGTTTAAACGTACGTTAAAATAAATTCATATTGTTAAATTTCAGATCTTCTTATGAAAATTAATAAAATTTTGCACATTGCATTTTGAACATATGACATTACTCTCTTAAGGGGCTTTAATATTTATATAAATTATTAAAACATTTTTACACTTTTTTTTAATTTGTTTTAATATCAAATCATCTATAAAAGAAAGACTCTTTAAAAAATAATAGTTTTCAAACAGGTATTTGAAAAGAGTTGCTAAGATTAGTTATTTAATTAAAATTATGAATGTGATTAAAATGATTTATTAAAAACTGAGAATTATTAAAAATTATTTATATAAACAAATCCTCCCCCCCCCCCAAGAAAAAATCCGGATTACCCTCCCTATGGAAGAACTCTGGATCCGCGCCTGATTGTAACAGGATAGGTTAATTATTATTCTTAAAAATATTTCTATTATTATTTTTTTTTGGTAGTACGTATATTTACGTACCCCCGGCTTCCAAGTGTTAAACTATCTTTAATATGCTTCAAGCGTAGTACCAGTTGTAGGTTGCTTGCATTCTTGCAATTGTGTAGCTTGGGCAATTTCAATGGAGAAATCGTTAAAAAGCATAACATTTAATAAATGCTCAAAATATTTCCTTTTAGCTGACAAGCCCATACATAACAGACCACCCTTTCGATTCGGCACCATCCCCAATGGTAACACAGAAGCTGTTCTTAAAAGCAATAAGTACAATCTCTACTCGTGGATGCGTAAATTCAACAAATCGTCAGTACAGCTAGGTGTAGAAGCAGTCAAAAGAGGGTAAGTATACATAGATGTAGCTTAGAAAGAGTCGATGTTTATTTAAATTAATATGGAAATTTTCTTTGCAATAAATCTACATTCACAGTGAAGGAAGTGCATTTTCTTTAACATAGAGGATAATTATTGAAATATTTAACTATTTGTAATACAGATTAAATACAACTTTTACAAATTATATACGTATAAGTAATATTATTATAACTATCGGATTATATCAAATTCAAAACATATTGACGGATAACTGACAGGAAATCACTATAAACTCTCATGGGAAGTTTTCCTCTCAGAAGTTGAAACTTAAAATTCGGATACCAAAAACTTTCTATGACGCTTCTCTCTCATTGAATAAAATACGAAAGCCTTTAAAAAAAAGGTCTTTTGTTTTACTGACATACATTCATGTTTAAGAGAACAAAATTCAAAATGCTTTAAAGTAAGCAGATATATTAAATGCTGTAATAGCGTCATCTAGTGCTTATTTTTACAGATTATTTCAAAATCATTCTCCGCAAGAGACCAAGTCGGGTTAGTCTTCTACTGAATATTTGAGAAAATTAGTCAATGAATTTAGAAGAAAATTTTCTAAGGTTTTCTAAATGAGTGGATACTAATATAGAAAGGTTATGAAGCATCCTGAGCAAATAAGTGTTTAGGTCAATAACTCGGTTTCTCGTCAATAACTTGGTTTCGTCGTTTCGACTCTATTTAACATCTTTTTCAAATATTTGTCTTCAATTTTGAAAAATAGCGATTGTTTTATTTTAATATTTAGTGATTTAGATGCATTCATCTACGATGCCACAGTCCTAGAGTACTTGGCCGTCAAGACAACGAATGTAGATTGCTGACGGTCGGTACTTGGTACCCATGACGGGCTACGGATTTGCTCTACAGAAGAAATCCCAGTACTTGCCCATTTTTAACAGAGCTATGATACAGTACAGGGTAATGGTAATTATTCCCTTCTAATTTTGAATTATTTATGTTAATCTGAGGAATTTTAAATTTTCAACCAGGTTTGGTTGGAATTAAATGCGTGAAGAACATCATCCATATTTGATATTTTTTATATAATAAGCTGAATTAAAAAAGGTTTTCTTTGAATTGTTAAATATTATTTATTACTTTTATTTGTAAAAAGATAACTTTGAATTATAGCAGGCTGTAGTTAAAAATGAAGAAGAAAGAAACTGGAAAAGAATTGAAATATTTGGGTGCGCCATCTTACTTTCATACGTATAACTAAAACATTTTTAAACAGATTTATACAAAATGTATACAATAACCCAGCATTTTATTGCATTAAAAATTTGATAAATAAATAAAAAAAATCATTATTACTTGGTAACATATTTAAACTTGAAATAATAAAAAATTTAATTAAAAAAACTTATTTTTTTGTTTAATTTAGAGCTTGTTTCTTGACTTCGAATGCGGACATGAATGCCATACAAGTAAAAATACTAGCATATTACTAGTAAAAATACTAGTATACTATAAAAAATCCTGGTATACTAGTAAAAATTACTAGTAGGGGGAGCGGGGCTAAACCGTACAGCGGGGCTAACCGTAACCCTTTTTTTGCCTAGATTTTTAGCTAGACGACCCTGTCAAGTGCTATAGTATAGCAGCATATCGCGCAATTTACAGTACAGATATCGTTTCGCTATGCTATGAGTATTAGTATCTTAGTAAAAAAACCTGTTTTTACTCTTTTTCTCATAATTTTCGTCCAGTACTTAATAAAGGTAAGTGAAATCTTTTCTTGTATGCTAGTAACTGTACGATCATATAAACTACTTCTCTTAAGCTCTCTTTTGGTTGTTAGCTATAATTGGTAAAGTGATAGAATTTAAGGTTATTTTTAATATATTAAAGCGAGGTACAGATCGGGCTAAATCGTACAGAAATGTACGGTTTAGCCCAAATGGTTTTGCTATGGCAGCATACCTCACCGATTTTAACCTATGAGGAAAGTAGGGCCTCCAAAAAATGTTAAAGTTTTATATTTCTTCTTAAAAAATTTTTATAACCCCCCAAATAAAGCACATCTTTTAGGTTTGTTATGAAATCTTAGATTTTTTTTTTATCAAAGTTAACCTGGTTTTTTTTTTTGGATTGTAATGTGTTCTAAAATTGTACAATTGTAAACTACACAGTTTCTAGTTACGACCTTTATAAGTAATAAAAAGTTTTTTGTGCAGTAATATATTGCATTACAATCATTACTTACCTAAACAGATGATTTTTGTATAGCCCCTTCTACTGTACGGTATAGCCCCGACCCCAAGGGCTATACCATACAAGGTAACTTTTTTTTTTAAATCACCAATTTTTTATATGTAAAAAGTGGAATAGTTCCAAAATGTTTTATGTATGATCAGTAGCCTAAATCAAATTATATATTAGTTGTGTTCATATAACCTTTACTTTGTAATTTGCTATGTATCGACGAATCTCCCTTTTGTACGGTATAGCCCCGCTCTCCCCTATACTAAAAAATGTGAATTATTAATGCTAACCTTTACCATCATATGAACCATCAATGATTTTATAACACTTGCTCTCATAGAGATCCCTATGAATATTTTTTTAGCTCAATATATTGTAACTATTACCTTATTTTTTTTCCTCGCAGGTGACCTGGAAAGACTACAGCGTTTCTGGCTCCAAGGCGCCTGCAAGCCAATACGCAATAAACGCACGTGAGCAAAACCTCTTGATGTAAACCAGTTCATGAGTGCTTTCCTGCTGCTGGGATGCGGGGTGCTGTTCACGATCATGGTTTTGGTGCTGGAGCACATCTACTTCAAGTACATAGGAAACATTTAGCCAAGAAAGATACAGAAGACTGTTTTACTCTTATAAGTCTGGTAAGGTTTAAATAACGATGGGAAAAGTTGTAGTAGCTCTAAGCCATTGATTTATAAATCGAGTATTACTTGATAAAGTTTAAATGGAAAGTATTTTTCATTGCTAAATATTTCGTACGTGGTTTCACAAAAAAGTTCGTATAGCTGCAACGGATGTGTGGTGAAGAGTTTTACCAGATTTTCAGTTTTAAGTTTGAAAATAGTTTTCAAGAATTAAGAAACAGAAACCTGTAAAATGTTCTACCAAACTAAAAAATTAGGTGAAACATTTCCTACTCAGCCTTTTGTACTACAGGAACCATTGGTGAACCTAGCACGAATTTTTAACAAGGTTCGAAGGATTTCAATGATGGACAATCAAAATATAAAAACCCTTTTTCAAAGCCTAATATTTACTAGTTTAACACGGGAATGGGGGAATTAATATAAATATGTTTAACCTTATTAAACATAAGGCTGAATTAGTAATCCAACTATTAAATTTATAAAACTGTTGGATGGGTCCCAAGATTGATCACTAAATTCGCAAAAACCTTGACTATTGCTACTTATTTCTACTTTTGAATAAACATAACTACACATAGCAGCATTTGATTTTTTTCAATTTTTGTTTAGTCATATTGTGTTTTAATGGATAATTTTTTCAAAAAAAAAATTTTGTTGTAATTTTGATAAAATTAAACACTAATTATTTTTGATCTGATTTTGAATACTTATTTTTGACCTTCCTATGACTTATCATCAGTTTGACTCGTTTTATTGGGCAATGATTTGTAACACATAAAAAAAAATGGCTTTCCATATACATGATATACTGCTTTTTTGTTTTACTTCTTTTTTTTTTACATATTATGTCAAAATTTTTACTAATGTCACTCAACCCAAATTTGGGAAAAACAAAAAAGGGTTCCCAAAAAAACTCCCTAAAAAAGCGAAATGAAACAATACAAAAATGTGTTTTGTCACTGATAAATAACATTGACTTTCTTCTACTCTTATTTTGCTTTCCATAGATAGCACTTGAATGAAAATTTGATAACTAAATGATTGCCCCCCCTTTTTGTTATTTAACTCTACTAACTATACATTTCTCCGCTCGTTGTTGTCCTCTGAGAAAAGTTAATTATAGACTACATTTTTTTCTAAGAACGCTTCTAATTAGTTTCATTGAAACAATTAGGAAAAAAACCCTTTGGTTACAAAAAAGTGAATTAAAATACAAATTTCCTTCAAGGGGAATTACTATTAGTAGCTTTAATAAAATAGAAAAAAACTAAAAAAAAATTATTTATAAATTTTTCTTTAAAAAAGAATTATTAAAAAACCCCCCTTGATTTTACCTAAACAAAAGAAAAAAGGCACAAAAATTATATGAACAATGTTAACGTAAAAACAAAAACCAAAATAAAATCCAAAATTTAAAAAAAAACCCTAATTGAGTTAAAAATGATAAAAAATCATAAATAAAAATAGGAATATTTTTTCTTAAAATTTACATAAAGCAAAAAGTCTTTTGAATTAGAAAAACCAAACAGTTTATTCAACGGGGGATACAAAAAAATTCTTATTCGAAAGTTTC
>JAFNEN010002687.1:0-14681 GCA_019343175.1 Oedothorax gibbosus
CTATAATGTTCTGAAACTCTGCATAAATCAACACAGATAAGGTTTGTTTAATTTCTTCCGAGAACTTGATTTCCACACGTAAATTTCCTTGATGCTGTAGATTGAAATGATCTCCGTTACACATGTCGGGGGGTTAAATCAAATGAATATAATACATATCCCTTGGCATATTCTTCTTGCGATAAATAAATTCCTTTATCATTATTGAATCCTGAGAATAAACTATAGTAAGCTCGTGTGTAATTGTTAGAATTAAAATCCAACTCTAATGGTTTAGCTGGAACCGGCCCAGCTAAAAAAATCAGCAAAAAACCTGCTTGGAAAATGCAGAAATGCAGGTTTTTTGAAGAGAAATGAAGGTTTTATGAAGGGAAATGTTTTCAGCATTTAACCTGCAGTATTTATATGGGTACGGTGCTGAAAAATTCAGCAAATAAATTTCAGCAGGAAAACTGCATGTTTTGGATGAGAGATAAAGCTTTTATGCAGGAAAATGTTTTCAGCATAAAACCTGCAGTACTTTTACAGGTATTATGAGGAAAAATTCAGCAACTAAATTTCAACACAAAAACTGCTTCTTTCAGACGAGAGATAAAGATCTAATGCAGGGAAATGTTTTCAGCATTAAACTTGCAGTACTTTTAAGGGTATTGTGATGAAAAATTCAGCAACTAAATTTCAGCAAAAAAAAAACAATGCTTTTGAAGAGAGATGAAGGTTTTATGCAGGGATAATGTTTTTTTAAAGGTATTGTACTGAGAAATTCCGCAACTGAGTTTCAGCTGGAGAACTGCATGTTTGTAAAACTATTCCGTGAAATAATACACTTATCATTCGTTTAATCTTCAATGTATGTTTTTTTAATCGACTTTAGCAATTAAAAGAGACTTGAAATACGAAGCAATTATATTAAATAAATATATTGACACTGAATAATTTTAATTTTTTACCACAAACTGGGGTGGTGTAATAAATGATGGTTGAAGTTGAGAATAAATAAATAAATAAATAAATAAATAAATAAATAAATAAATAAATAAATAAATAAATAAATAAATAAATAAATAAATAAATAAATAAATAAATAAATAAATAAATAAATAAATAAATAAATAAATAAATAAATAGATAGATAGATAGATAGATAGATAGATAGATAGATAGATAGATAGATAGATAGATAGATAGATAGATAGATAGATAGATAGATAGATAGATAGATAGATAGATAGATAGATAGATAGATAGATAGATAGATAGATAGATAGATAGATAGATAGATAGATAGATAGATAGATAGATAGATAGATAGATAGATAGATAGATAGATAGATAGATAGATAGATAGATAGATAGATAGATAGATAGATAGATAGATAGATAGATAGATAGATAGATAGATAGATAGATAGATAGATAGATAGATAGATAGATAGATAGATAGATAGATAGATAGATAGATAGATAGATAGATAGATAGATAGATAGATAGATAGATAGATAGATAGATAGATAGATAGATAGATAGATAGATAGATAGATAGATAGATAGATAGATAGATAGATAGATAGATAGATAGATAGATAGATAGATAGATAGATAGATAGATAGATAGATAGATAGATAGATAGATAGATAGATAGATAGATAGATAGATAGATAGATAGATAGATAGATAGATAGATAGATAGATAGATAGATAGATAGAATAGATAGATAGATAGATAGATAGATAGATAGATAGATAGATCAATAAATAAAATCGCTTTCTGCAACAATGTCGACAAGTGGGTTGCTGCTCAAGGGAAATTACAAACCAATAACTTCCATGGTGCTGCATTATCATACCAGTGTAAACTTTTTTTGACGACTCTAATGAAGTGTCATTGAAAATAAGTATCAAATGGGTTGACCAGTTGTGAGTTTATTTGAAGTTATTTTTTAAAAATAATGTGTGCGTTAACCCCAAAAATACTGTAAATTTTTTTGTAGTGAATCTTTATCTTAAAATTGCTCTTTATTTTTGAAATTAGTTTTGATATTTTACACTTGTAGTAATTGTATCCCAGCTAAAAACTGTTGGAATTTTTCGCGGAAAAACATTTAATTTTTAATGTAAACATTTGCAGTTTATTAGCAAATTTTGCCGCAAATTAGCTTAATATGTTCAAATCGCAGATCTAGATTTTGTTAATCTGTAACTTCTAAAAATTCAGAAACGATATCAAAGCTATAATTGGCGATTCAAATTCTTTTTTCCAATTTCCATGGACGTTTTTGATTTGATTTTGCAAAAAAGAAGAAAATAATGCCACCTATACAAAGATACAGTAAAATTTAAACGAAAAAAAGCAGATTTAAAAATTATTTGCTTAATATTTCAGTTTGCTCAATAGCTTTGCTCTCACCTTTTTATAGAAAATTTAAAAATAAATTAATCTTAAAGGAATTCTTAAGTTATATCTTTTTTCTAACTCACAAAATTTGCATCCAATTTATTTATTACCACCTTAGAACAATTAAATAAATCTAATTTAAATAGTTTTAAATCAAAATCATAGACAAATTGTAAGCAAAATCATGAATCAAATTTATTGACTATAATCGAATCCATGGAGTGTGTCATTTTGTATGTTCTAATTATAAGATATACCAATCCTAATTTTAAAACGCGCTCCAATTTGCAAGCTCCAATAGCGCAGTTGGTAGCGCGCTGAACAGCTACACAAATACCTCCAGATCAAATCCCGTGCTCCTTCCTTCCTACTTGGGTATAAATACAACTCAACTTCAAAATCTTCACTTATCCTGCAGTTTTTTAAGTGTTTTTCCAATGAAGGAAATATTAAGGTTTTTTGATGAAAGGAAAATGGAGGCTTTTGATGAAGGAAAAGTGAAGGAACTTGGTACCTAAAACTTCACTTATCCTGCAGTTTTTATAAAGGTTTTTTAATGAAGGAAATATAAAGGTTTTTTGGTGAAGGAAAAATGGAGGTATTTGGAACCTAAAACCTTCACTTATCCTGCAGTTTTCGAATGAAGGGAAAATAAAGGTTTTTTGATGAAGGTTTTTGGTTCCAAATACCTGCAGTTTTCCTGCAGCTTTCCTTCAATCTTTTTTCAAGGATTTTTACTGATTTTCTTAGCTGGGGGTTGCCCATCTACGTAAATTCCTACAGTATTTGCATTATGATGTTTAAACAGAAAAGGGTTCTTCATTCAATAATCACTTCATTCAATAATCTTCATTCATGGAAACATTTTTGATACAGGTTATTATAACTCTTTTAGGCATGAGTCCAAGAAATACATTGTCTTGTAAAAAGGAATAACTCCCTTTAGAAATACTATAGGTTTTACAAATGACACGATCTATGGGATACTTGCAAGATGTTTTTCCAACGCTTTTGTATGTGCAATAGATACTGCAGGATTAACCTTCACTTTTCTAATAAACATGGAAACATGTTCCAAGACTACTTTAAAGCCTGCTACAACTGTAGTAGGTGAGACGAGACAGAATTCTGGTTTACTACGTATCATTTTGACTTTTATATCAACCAAGTTAATCAATAATCGATTCTGTTGAAACATGTCACAATGAAGTTGGCCAATTAAATCCATAGTTTGACTATTTTTAATAAGTTGGCTTCGCTTGATGAGTCCATCATCTGCCGCTTTGTCTTGGGAATCAATATTTTCAGGTTGAGTGTCTTTGAAGAATCCCTCACAGGTAAGTAGACTTTTATTTGCATCTTCTCCATAATTAAGTAAAGTTTCAATGTAGGCTCTGTAGGGACAGGTGTTGGTGGCTGATGAAATATTCCTTTCGTTTAAGCTAATAGCCACTTGGCTGAATAGAGAATGTAGAAATAGGTTGATTATTCATTTGTTTTAAAATGCAAAAGTCTATTCAAACGGGTTACATTCCGCGAAGTCGTTGCTAATGAATTTTTTATGAATTTATAGCAGCTTTTTGTTTGGAATTCACTGTTCCAATATTCATTTTCTCTCTTTCGTTTTTTTTTTTTTTTGTATTATACATTATTTTTTGTGCACACTTTTCAAAATATCGTACTTCCTTTTAATTTGTGAATTTAGATCCCTATCCTCATTTTAGCAATTTTATATACTAAATTTTCCATCAAAAACGACTCGTACTGCGTACCTCAAAAGTCTCTCTAAATTCTTACCTCGTTGGAAATCCTTATTTCCATTGTATTAAAACGCGGCTTGCAGCCAACTCAATGAGCCAGCTTCCAAGCAAAATGATTATTTTTTGTAGGGCGCACCTTTAATCTGAAATCGGCTTGTGAGGCCGTTCTGCCGAAAGGGCCTAGCTTTGAGTGGCTATTATGTAGCCCGTGAGAAAACTCCAATTATCACTATGAAGCCCCCCCTTTTTGACGCTCGTAAACCGTGGCAATAGTATGTGCTGTCTGTAATTGCTTTAAGCAATAATACTTTACGATAGCTGCTTTAGCTTCGTCGAAACATTTACTTGGATATCGACGCCAAGGTAAGTCACACATTTATCTCTCTGAAAATTTTGTACAGTTAGCTGAGTGTTTGGTATTTACGTGTTTTTTTTGTTCTATTTTTATATAAAAAAACGACAACTAAATATTGATTAAAAATACTTTAATTAAATGCTCATTAGCAGGTACAAAGTCTAATTTTCGTGTTGTTCAGGAAAGATAATGTTTATAACGATTAGTGTTTTCCACTAAAATCATTTAATTTATAACTAATTTGAATAATGTTTAGTATTGGAGTATGGCACCAATCCGCGGAAATTAGTGCTATATTCACTGAATCATAAACATTTAATTTTAGCAGAGTCAACGTTGATCAGGCGTTACATCCGCTGTAAATGATATGACTTAGCAATGTACTTGTAACTGTTAAAAAAAATACTCAATTGATGTAATTTATAAGTTTTTTTTACAAGGAAAAAACCAAACGGAAAAAAAATTAATTAATTAATTAACAGAATTAAAGATTGTAGTTCTCTTTGTATATATTTTTATTTATTTATTTATTTAGATTGGAGACTAGTAGTTAGCGGTGAAAATTAGTGGAATCCGCTGTAAGGAATATTCTTCGATGAAAATTAATAATCTCTTTCCCTTCTAGACTAAATTTATGTTTGTTAATAATTAATAATCTTTTACAGGGATGTAATAATTTTTACAAGAATGCTAATTCTTTTGTGTTACAGGAAATTTAGTACTTTTACAAGAATTTAACTCTTTTATTTTCGTTTTTCAGGCAATGTAATACTTATACAAGAAATTTTAGTTCTTTTGTATTTCAGGATATTTAATACTTTCTACAAGAATTTTAATTCCCTTGTTTTTACAGGAAAATTTAGCCTACAGCTGACCATTAAATGAAATAGATTTTTATGATTAATTCTGTAATTCCAAATTTAGCAATTTTGTGTTTGAAATGAAATTTAAGTACTTATGATTATTTTCATAAATAGGTTTACTTCAACTAGGAAATTTAGTAGAACATTAATTTTTTTGTACCATCAATAATACCAGACCATTATTAATTTCATATAGAGAAAATTTTGTATAAAATTTTGATTCCGTGACTTATTTGAGTGTTTTATTTCTATTTATTGTAGATGTAACGAATTTTGTAAATCATGTTGTAATTATGTTTTTGTTGCAAATACGACTACAAAAATTGTCGACCAACAACAGGCCAGAGGCCCAGCAAGGTTGGTCCAAAATAAATCTAATACATTACCAGTTTCCAATGTCCGTCAAGTTTCTTCTTAAAATCTTCTACTCTCTTCGAATGCACAACATAATCTGGTAAAGCATTCCACTCATTGACAACTCTATTGTAAAAATAATGTTTTCTTACCTCCCTTCTAAAGCTCGATTCATTCAATTTCTGATCATGACCTCTGTTCCGGCTATTTAAAGTAAAATATAAGCCCTCCATGTCTCCCTGTTTTATGAACTTGAATAACTGTATTAAATCACCCCTAGCTCTCATGTTTCCAGGGAATACATGTTTAAAGATCTTAATCCGCTATCATAATCAATACCAGATAGACCCTTAATCATTTTTGTAGCCCTATGCTGAACTTTTTCAAGCAACTCTATATCTTTTATGAGGAAGGGAGACCAAAACTGAACAGCATATTCCAGATGTGGCCTTACCAATCCCCTATACAATGGCAAAATAATCTCCTTAGATTTAGAAGTGATACTTTTTCTAATATATCCCAACATTCGATTGGCTTTCTTACTTGCCTCAACACACTGCTTACTCATTTTGAAATCATTGCTCACCAAAACTCCTAAATCTCTAACGAACTCACTATCTTGGATATTTTCTCCCTAAGCTAACAAGCCCTTACAGCTAACATTAGATATAACTTATTATTTTGTATTAATAGTTTTAATTCCGGTGATAAATTATCACTTAATTATCTCCCTATCCAAGTCCTGAGTCATTTGATCAAATTTTCCTATATTTTAATAGCTCTTCATCTCGCCATGGATGGTATTAGTCAATCAAATGAAACCGACGATAAAAAGATTCGCCGATTGAGGACCCCGAGGTCACGGCGACAACCGAGGACCGTTTCTTTGTGCTCCCAGTTAGCGGTGTTGCCCCGTCCTCTAGTGCGGCAGTTTTTGCAGCTGATGGAACAACTCCGAGAGGCAAGAATTGGACAACTGAACATCCGGCCGATGACCAATAGGTAAGCTTTTCTCTTTAAAATGTGATGCCCCTGAGGGGTCCGACAGTCGGACTGTGGGTTGGGTTGTGTAGAGGGAAGATTCACGACCCCCGATCGTTTGACTATTTTTATGGGTCGAGGTAATTCGTGGTTTATTGTGAGTCGGGGGGGGGGGGGTTGTGGCTAGGGGTTGAAAATGATTTTTACATAGAATGACAATGATATTTAGTTTGATGTTATTTAAAGTGCTTTATTTATAATTGATTATTATCATGTAATTCAGTGTAGCGTATTTACATGCATATTTTGAGACAATGATTGTTTTTGCGCTGTTTCACATTTGTGCAAAGAAACCTAATTATTTGACAGGCTAAATAATATTTATTCATCTCCTTCTCTGAAATTATTATTCTGACATATCCTGGAGTAGGTTAATACTTTAAATTTATTTATTTGCGTTTCTCCTTTTTTGTTTTTGACACGACTTATTTTATTTTGTTTTTCGTAATTTTTAGTCCAAGGCAAAATTATTTAATTAATTAACAAACATCCAAGTAGTATTTTTTTTTATAATTATTTTGGGAAATTATAATTAATTAGTCCTTTAGGGCTTGCGTAATTCGATCAAGCCACTGGACATCTATATGTTGATTTTGAGTTTGGGGCAACTGATTTGTTCGTGGACGTAGGTTATAATGAAAAGAATTTCGTTCCGAGTCTTCTTTTGGTTTTGAACTATCTTACATTTCGGTTGTATCGGATTCATAGTCGATTTCCAACTCTCATTCGTTCGCGTCAGAAATATTTATTTCTTGCCTTTGCTTGGCCACATGTGGGCGAGTATTAACTTCTTGCCTTATTTTTGGATTTGTTTTAAGTGAATGGCTGTGTCTTAGAAAATCGGCCAATGGTAAATCGTCATCACTATCAAAATCAAATTGAGCATGTGGTTTAGGCTGGGAAGACATATTATTTTCTGATGTTTCAGGATTTTTATCCGTCGAAAATTGAGCCTTCCTCTCTTCGAATGAAATTAATCTATCAGAGTTTATATTCTGAATTTTTCTTTTTGTATCAGCTGTATCAATGATAGAAAAATTTACGGCGTTGTGTCGTTCGACTATTCTGAAAGGACCTTTATATGACCGTTTTTTGGGGTAATTTTGAATTTCTGTCCATATCTGGGCAATATAGAAAAACTAATTGTCCCACCTGAAAGTGTCTTATTTTTGCCTTTGAGTGTTGATAAGCTTCCTGTTTTTCGGAAGCGCTAACTATGTTTTTTGTAACCATTTTATATACTTCCTGTAATTGCGATGTTTTTTTCTCAATATAGCTAGGGTAAGAATCAGTAGGGTTTTAATTGTTTTGGAAAATTGTATGAGGCATGTTAATATCCATTCCAAAGACAACGTAACTAGGCTTATCTTTTATTGCCGTATGATAGGTATTGTTATAAATGTATGTATACAAATCTAAATATCTATCCCACTGTTTGTCCTCTCGGGCCCAAATAGATAGAGCTTTTTTAATTTTACCATGTACGATTTCATTCCGACCATTGCATTTTGGATTTAAAGCCGTCGTGTATAATTTAGTTACATCTAACTTACTGGCAACGTTTTGAAACATTTCCGATGTAAAGTTCGTGCCACGATCGGTCAATAGGTTTTCGGGGATTCCGTAAACGGTAATGTATTTACAAAACATCTCTGATGTTTCCTCAGCCGATTGTGTTCGCATAGGATACGCAACCAAGTATTTGGTGAAATGGTCTACAAAAGTTATGAAATATTTATGTCCTTTACTTGTCTCTGGTAATTGTCCTACAAAATCACAGGACACCATTTGACATGGCCTTGTAGGAGAGAAATTTCGCTGTATTGGTACCGGGGCTGTCATTTTTGGAATTTTAAAACTAATACATGCCAACAAGTTTTAACAAAATGTTCGACATCTGTATACAACCCTTTCCAATAGAACTGTTCCCGTACTGTCTCATAAGTTTTTAAATGTCCGGCGTGATTCCGGTGTGAAATTTGTAAAATGTTAAATTTATATTTTTTGGGTATAACTATTTGGGTTATAGTGTTATTTAGATCTGGTCATGAATGTATACTTTTAAACCTATCCTTATGCATTAGTACACCGTCAGACACAAAGTATCTCTGTTCCGAAGGGGTTAATTGTTTCCTAGTGTTTGATAATTTTGTAACTAAATGAGTAATTACTGGGTCTAGTAATTGTGCGTCTTTTATTTCTTGATAACTGGGCATGTCAACCTGGGCCAAATTAACCTGGTGAAAGTCTCTCGAAAATAGGTCTGCAACTTGATTTTCAGAACCAGGAATTTTCTCAAAACTAAAATCATACTCGTTCAAGAATAAAATCATTATTGCCAACCTATTTGCGGGGTTTTCCAAACTTTTAATTGACTGAATTGCTAAATTATCGCATCTAACTATAAAATGCCTTCCATAAAGATAATGCTTATACGCTTTAACTGTCTCCTGAATCTCAAAAAGTTCCTTTTTATGAATATGCCATTTCTTTTGGTGATCAACTAGTTTTTTGGAAAAATAAGAAATCGGTAGAATAACACCCGTTTCTTCGTGCTTATGGCCTAAGGTCGCACCAATGCAGGTGTCCGATTTATCCGTTAACAAGATAAATGTCTTAGAAAAGTCAGGGGTGTTGTAAAATAGGTTGGCTGGACAATGCGTCTTTTAATGCATTAAAAGCTAGTTGTGCCGCATGATTACAAACGAATTTTTTCGTTTTCTTTGTTAGTTCAAATAAGGGCTCTGCTATTTTTGAAAAATGTGGGATGAATTTTCTGTAATAAGAAGCTTGGCCTAAATATCGCTTTAATCGACGCGTAGTATTAGGGATAGGAAATTCTTGTATTTTTCTTATATTTTCAGTTAAAGGTCGGATGCCATTTTTATCGACTTCGTGGCCCAAAACCTGTATTTTTTAAAAACATAAATGAACATTTGCTAGAATTTAATGTTACGCCTGCTTTTCTTAATTCCTGGAATAACTTCCGTAATTTATACAACATTTCTGGAAAATCTTTAGTTCCTATTACAAAATCATCTAAATAATTAACGATGTTTAAGTCTTTAATGGGCGCAACTATGTTATCCGATAACCTCTGCATAGTTCCTGGGCTGACATTTAATCCTTGTGGGACTACACGGTACATAAAATTACCTAATATCGTACTAAAAGTTGTAAACTTACGTTTATCTTCTGGCAGGCGAATTTGAAAAAATGAGCTATGGAGGTCTAAATTAGTAAAGTATTCGGATCCTTTTAGATCGTCTAATAATTGATTAATTAATGGCAATGGGTAATTAGCGAATTTAGTCTGCTCATTCAGTTTGCGGTAGTCAACGACTTGTCTATATTGATTTCTACCATCCTTAGTTTTAGTTCTTTTTTTAATTAATATGAGCGGAAATGATACCTCAGCATTACTGGGTTCCACAAGACCTGCCTCTAATAATTCTTCTATTTGTTCACTTAGAACTGGTTTTAACATTTGTGGAACTCCATATGCCCTATCGAAGGCAAGTTTTTGCTCTTAACAGAAAATTCAGGACACAATTTATTGGTACTGCCAATTGTATAAAGTCTTTTACTAAAAATATCCGAAAACTCCATCAATAAGTCAGTTAATTTATTTCTAGCATTAGTGTCTAAGTGGGTTAAGTCGAAATCTGATGGGAGCAATTCTTCGCGTCTTAAAAGTCTAATTTCGTCCATATTTCTAATCTCAAAGTCAGATGAAATGGTGGCAACATTCATTGGTTTATTTAAATTTACAACGTTATTTGAGATGTTTGTAACTAAAATTTGACAGGTTTTGTCTGTCATTACTGTACAAATTGACTCTTCAATTTTAATATTTTTCTTATTAATCGGTTGAATTAAAACCTCATCGCCCACTTTTGTATTTGACTGGATAACAATATTTACTATTTGCCTTTCTCCCGGTTGTAAGGTATATTTGTTTTTTAATTTTGCAATATTATTTTTAACGTTATTTATGTGACACATTAAATTTGAATCCATCATCCCTATTTGTGCATCATCGATATTAATCACTAGTGTTTCAAAATCAATTTTTAGTTTATTTGCGGTCATAAAATCATAACCTAATATTACACTGTAATGACTGCCAAAGTTGTTATTTACAACATAAAAGTGATGATAGAACTCTTTATTAGCCAATTTTAATTGTATTTTATAGCAACCGAAAATTTTTAATTTTTCGCCAGAAATTGACTTTATTGTTGTTGGGTCATGAATTTTATTTATATTTCTATTATTTGCAATTTTTTGAAATTCCTCCTGACAAACCAAGCTAACACTTGCCCCACAATCCATTAAAGCTGTTACTTCTGGTCTCGTTAACTTAATTTTTGTAACCGGTAATGAGCCCTGTTATGCGATTAACGATATTGGTGTTTACTCTTTCAATTCTAGTTTCGCTGCCTCTAAATTGTTCGCTTGGGATTCGATTTTGACTCCCAACCGAATCCCCTGTTAGTTTAACAATCTTACCCTATTTCTCGGATCCGATCTGTTTCCAGAATTATTCCGATAACCCTGAAATCCGTTATTCCTAGAATGAGACCTTCGCCTCTCATAATTATCGTATCTTGGAGTTAAATCTCTACGAAAAGGGGAACGCCTATGGGTGTAGTTATTAGTAGGATGTCCATAATTTGCTGTTTCTTGGTTTGTTCTATTGTAGTTTCTATTTTGGGGTCTGTCTTGTCTATTTTCGTGTCGTCTGGGGAAGCGATACGGAACCCTGCCCCTAGTTTCTTGTGTGTTAATTTAATTATTTCCTCTGTGATAGCAATATTTTGCAGTATGGTTTTTTTCCCACAAATTTGGCAAATAACCAGCCTTGAAGAGGCCCCTTGATTTGGAAACTGCCTCTCTCCGATATTCTTATTTATTTTTAATTCATTTATTTCTTTAGTAAGCGAGCATACCGCTTCGTGGGTCTTTGCCCGTGTTGTTGTAGTAACTGTTCTAAATTACTTTCGGTTTTTATATTGGAAATGGTTTCCCCGGTTAAGCCATTATTTAGTTCTAGAATCTCGGCGTATCTTACAGCTTCATCAAATGAAGCCGGATCTTTTAGAAGAAGGGATCTTTTAAAATCTGGTTTTACTCCTTCCGTGAATTTTGAAAGTTTGGTGTCATTAAAAAACTTTTTTACACTCTCGTCACCCATTTGTACTTTCCTAGAAATTTTAAGGTTGCATTTGTAACTCTTGCCGCGAACTGTTTAATATTTTTGGAGGCATTCATTTTACAGTTTGTAAATTGTTGCTGACGTGCAGCTAATGTAGATTTCGCACTAAAAATTCTAAAAATTTCCTGCGGAACTCTGCGAAGTTTCCCCCGCTAGATAATTCAATTGATTGTATTATGTGAGTTAAGGCATCGCCTCTAATTCGACTTTTAAAAATCAAGAGTTTGTCATTATCATCTGTTGCGCCTAAGTTTTGGGCTAAACTATCAAAAGTATCAACAAAATATTGTGCGGTCACAGCAGATTCACCATCGAATAAAGGTATTAAGTTTGAAAAACCTGAAAGTCTTGATAAAGCTGGTGCGTTTTGTGGGGGTTCATTAAGTACAGGAATATCTGTTCGAATATTCCCAGTTTGGTTATCACCATTTGACAAACTAGTATTTGGAGGAGCCATTTTTGATCAGTAAATAAATAAAAAATTATTCGGGGAAAACAATTAGAATAAAAAAAAATTGAAATTTAACAATCAATATTCAATTAACCAAAAACAAATGAACTAAAATTCTTCCATTGATTATGGTCAAGTGTTCTAATGAAAGAACAAGAACTTCGTTCGTCAATATTTAAAATTTCTGTAAAATATTTAAATAATAATCAGTCTCATCTGCAATATTCCCTTCGATCCTCAAAATTTGAAATAAACCCGGCACCATTGTTGTGCAGTTTTAATTACTTGCAAGTTTGTAAAGGGGAAGATAGAATTTAGGTTAAAAGCTATAGTGGTTAGAATAAATGAAATAATTAATTGTTATTGTTGCATTTGCGTTGTGAAATCAAAAATTCATTAAATTCAATAGTTACAATAATTACAATAACCCCTGGAATAATGCAGCATGAGACATGGTTTTTCGCTAAAATTTAACCCTTAATTTGGCACTACGATACAACATTTAAATGCATTTAGATTCATAAATTGATCCTGGACAAACATTTGAGACATGGCACACTTACCCCAGAGGATTGAGATGGGGATCGACATCTTGAAGGAATACGCCACTGAGTTAGGGCAACAAAACTGGGAAACGGCAGCTAATTCAGAGGCTCGGTGATTCCTGATGAGTCAAGGTTATGCCCCAGCATATAGAGTAGAGATCGTCAGAGATCAAGGGCTAAGTCGAAGGCTCGAAGGTTGGGTGACTTTGGGAAATGCCCCTGGCATATGGGTACCTTACGGAGATAGGGACCAGAGGCGAGACTAGTAAAATGTGCGATGCATTTCCTTCTGGCTATTTTTAACCAAGGAAGGATTTCTCCAACAACTTATTTTGCAATTCTCTTACTCTGTCTATTTTTTTAGATGATGGTCTTCTTCCTCGGCCATCCGCTATATTTATCTCATTTTTGGGGTCCAGGGACAGAAATAACCTAGGTCAATCGGAAGCAAGACGCCACCCACACTTTTCCTCTAGTCAAATCGTAATAAAACAGCTCCCACAAAGGGATGTATTGAAATCAGGATGTTGGGGACATCTGCCCCCACAAGCCAAACTCAGAGTGTGGTTTTGTCTAATTAAGTGGTAATGATTGTTGGACGATTAAATCGTTCCAACACAAATGCACAATTGTTCTCTAAAACCTTACTATGATGTCTAACAAGTAATGTACCAAATTTGAAGTATGTAGCACTTTTAGTTTAAGCAATAGATTGGTTGCAGACAGAGAGTGAAAGACAGACTAATGTTCAAAAATCACTTTTTTAGAAACAACATTCTCCAAAACTTGTAGAAAACCCAAAATCTTATTTTCAGATTTTCAACCTCATACACAACTACTACACAACAATACTCTCTTTACTGCAATACTTCCTTTACCTTATTTTTCATATTAGATAATTGAAAGTAAAAACAATTTTAAATTTTTTAAAAACTTATTTAAAAATATGTGAAAAAATGAGAATTCATGGTATATTAAATTATTTTTTTTTAATTTAATCAAAATTTACAACATATTAAATAAATTAACACATAATATGCGCATTGCTGAAAACACATCAATGAAAGCATGTAATTTTATGTTTTTAAAATTCAAGAGGTTAATTTTTACTGTATTTATGATTTAAAACAAGTAGGTTTGTAACGGAATCTGTCACTTAACCCGCTTCCACACATTTGTGTTTAACAGGAATAAACGCGCCAAACACAATATTAATTCTATATTAAACATTTACACGCCGAATTTGGTTAGTTTCATTTATTTTATTTCGAAAATTCCATAATTATTGCTTATCGTTTGCAAAAAATAATTTATATTTCAAAGAATAAATATGTAATATTCTCGCTTTTAAATAGAATGAAAACATTTCATATCAACATACAAAGAATCTGTAGTGAAATATATTTGACGTCATTTCAAACTGATCGATATCGCAAAAATAAATTTATTTAAATTTATTGTCTAAAGTTTCTCGAGCGATTGTTGCGAATGGCAAAGGGGATTTAATTCTAATAAAAACAGGGCCTATAGCTATTTGCAATTCAAAGTTTTAAACGCCAAAATTAACTATTTTCATTAATCTTCTCTCTCAGATTTAATAATTAGACTTTATCGTTTGCTAAATTTGTTTGAAGTTCGAAGAATAATGATGTAATCTTTTTTAATGAATATCTTTGTGTCGCCTTAATTTTCCATTT
>JAFNEN010002688.1:0-14898 GCA_019343175.1 Oedothorax gibbosus
TTTTTCTGTTTTAGATGCCTCGGGGTAGAGACACATCGTCAGAAGCCATAGGCTCTTTTAAAATAGTGGGACGCCGGATATAATTAAAACTAAACCATTTACAAGGGATATAAGAAAAATATAGCGTTGAGGGATACAGGGAACCACATAAAATGCCTAAGTAGTTAAGAAATTACAGTTCTAGGTCAGTGGAGGATCTGAGGATCAGATCCACCACCGAAAGTGGCTGTGACGTCACTGGAAGGGGATGATTCTTGTCAGCGGAGCTTGACGGATGTGACACATAGCCTTATGGCATGGCGGATGTAACGTGCACGGACATGGTCGGGAGTTCAGTTGTTTTAACTGCTGATGAGTAATAGGATAGATTTATGTGACGTCATAAGTAATTGGATACATTCGCGTGACGTACTTTAACGGAGGTTATATTTCTATGAGCCGTATTTTTAATATTTTAAGGAATGGCAACGGATGTCAAATAAGTGTTCGTGGTGCCATCTATCGGTGAGAAAATTATAAGATTTTTAATGTGAATTAAAATAATGCTCATGGTGCCATCTATCGATGAGAAAATGAAATAAGGTTTTGGAGTGAATAAATATTAAAAGTGAGGTTTTGTCGACTCCAACCCGCGTTCTGTGGCAAAAGAAGCCTATACAAGTTAATTATATAGCTTGCTATATCAATGTTTTAAAAATAGACTGATTGGAAATTATTTAAAATCTAAAAATATTATAAATTACTTTAACATATGTATGTTTTAATGTGTTTTCATGATCAATTTTATTAGAGATAACTAACTTTTAATGTATGTTCTAAAACTTAGAAATTTTCTATTCTTAACAGATGAAATGTGTTTTATAAAATGTTCAAGTGGAGAACTTATAAATAAACATTCTCTTATAAATTTCTTGTTACTTATTTCTAAAAAAACACACACAAAATGTATGAAAAAACAATTTTCTTTATTTACAGACAGAACTATATATACATTAACTATTTTTACACAGATAACTTTATCTCATAATCAAATTGTTTTGTAAAGAAGTCATCAGTAAACAAATGTAATACATTTCGTGATTGTAACTTTGAAACAACTCGATTCCCATTCATAACCTAAGGCATCATCTCCAACACACAAATACAATTCTTCATTTGATAACATCATACACTCTTGCTTATATTGCGAGGGATTGTCTATTTTGCATGCATCACACTTAAAAAGTCTATATAAATTGGTTTCCACTTCATCATGTAAAACAGAAATATATTCTTTTTCCAAATCGATAGTAGGATCGTTTGCAGCTGTTTCAACAAAATTTTCAAGAATTTTGCTAGGACACATACAGTGGATTTGATAGTTTCATTTATATCTGGAATAATCTCACAGATTTTAACAAGATTGGAATAATCTACATTTAGTGAAGACGTTTTGAATTTGAAAACTTCAAAATGAAATATTTGTTGAAAAACTAAGTTACCAGACACACTCATTATAGCAAGCTGATTGTTACACTTTTTGATACATATTTCACATCTACATTTTAAATTTTCGCTTTAAAGTCTAAATAAGTATCTAATGACATTACGATAAAACTGCATTTTTTAATATTCTTGTTTAACATTTGTTTCTGTTCAATATTATTATTTTATTATCAAAGGTAAATATTTTTGCCAATCAGAATAATACATATCAAAAATTTGGCTTGGATTCGGAATTACATGTTTAATTGTTTAAAAAATTTTATGTTATTCAGTTAGATATACTTTTTCGTAGCAGTTTAGTTTATATATATTTTTTTATAGTAAAGGATATTTAATGACATGATTTATATGTAAATTGGAAATTATACAATTTTTTAAAACTTACACTAAAAGAAAATTTATAACTAAGCCTAAAATCAATAAGTTTAATGCAAGTAAACATAACACGTGAAATAATATAATTAAATTTCATTTTAATAAATATAACTAAAGTGGAGAACTCACTCAATAACTATAAAAGTACATGTGTTAAAACAAAATTGGAATTTTACAAACTTTTTAAAACTAACATTAAATAAATTTTTATTTTTAAAACAAACTCTTAGATAATACTAAGTTAAAGTCAAATGCGTGCATAAACATTGAAAATTATAAATTGTTAAATATTCTACCTATTCGATACATTTATTTTGTTAAAGTTTTTTAATAATCCTGATTTGTGCAATAAGCGGATATGTATGAACCCAAGAAGACTTGATAATATTTACATTCTTAAACCTAAAAAGAACATTTTCTGTAAAAATTTCATTATCTTGCACCAAAGTATTTCAATAGTCAAACCATTTATACACCAATAAATACAAATTGTTAAGAGACATCAATATTTATTTATAACTAGCAAATAAATACCCGTTCTTCGCACGGACTAAAATAATATCAAATCGATCCAACTATATGTGTCATTTAATTTTCTATTTGTTCCCGTTCATTATAAAGAACAAAATCCTGTTACTTATACTGCTTTAAAATTCCAAAATAAAAATACATCACTATAAAATGCACATCCTCATATCACAAAAATCTTCCTCAATATGAACTTACTGTCATCGCAATTTTCCTGATAAATTAAAAATTAAATATAATTGTATGTATAACAATGTTATTTCACGTCAAAACCTCCATTCTGGGGTTATTTAAAAAAAAAAAAAACATTTAGCTCATTCCCACATAGCCATTCATTATCCAGTAGACATCTATAAGACGTTATTCGGAAAATCCACGATATCCATTAGAATAAGAGTTTACCATCTATCGACGTCTGAAAGATATCCGTAGTTTCCGTCGACTTACGTCTATAGCAAGTCCATTTGACATCGAAATTATAGACATTGCGGACATGTTTTAGACTTTCTGGACGAATTCGCGTTATGGTAAACGTCCATTAGAGGTCCACAAACTCCATAAGCAGTCGTATGTACTGTGTGGATATCTATTATACATCCGTAACAACAAAACATTTGTCGACCGAGGTCTACAATATCTATTAAATCTACGAATTCTAGATATGGCAAAATTTTGAAAGTTTTATAGATAGAGGGCGCCACTTAAAGAAAGTAAAAAAAACATGATACGTGTGAAGAGGTTTTTTTTTTCGTTACTTCGGTTGTTGCTTGGTGGTCGAGGGTTAGCGGGATTCGAACCTACGTTCTTTTAAACCTACCGATCCTGAGTCCGTCATCCTAACGATTGCGCCAATTTGTCGTTACAATTACTGGTACAGTATAGTTTTTAAAGAAAAGTCAACTACGTTTTAACTTGCGCGGTTTTGGTTTTATACAAGAAAGTCCTCGAAAGTTTCCTAGAGATATTTTTTATACTTTTTTATATTTTGCTGCTATTTTGAAAATTTAAATTTTATTTCTAATTTTATTTCTATCCAAATTTCAGGAAAATCAAGATTAGAATTTAAAAAACTTCAGATTTGACTATATATTAAAAAAAATTCTTAGTTAAGTAGTTATTCTATCGATTTTATGGGGTTTTTTTTGTCCACTTTTCAATATTATGAAACAACATCTTGACGAAAAATACACGGAACTAATCAAATTAAGAATGAATCTAAATATTTAAAATTATCAATACATTTGTATCGTTTTTAATTTTATTCATTAGTTATTATATTTATTTTAAGTTTTTAGTTTAAATTTTCGAACATTTGTTTATATATGTTCGAAGTAACTTTTTTTGCATTTACATAATAAATTAAGTACGATTTCTCCTCCAAAATAGTTGGATACCTAATTAGAAAATTTAAAACAAATAAAATAGACAATCACTAACTACTTTAAAAAATGTCAACTACAAACAAATATTTTCAAATGATGTTTTTATTTTGATTATTTTACGCTAGAGAGCGCTGCGATTTTTGACAATTTGGCGATCGTTAGAAAGAGATATATTTCGAAATCTGGTATTCACACCCTTACATAAAACTCCCTATCCATCTATCCCAACTCCGCCCTTATTCTCCTGGCTTGAAGCCTTCCAAGAAAAAACCCCTCCCCTTTACCTCCAAGGGACGAGGTGAATTTACTGGGGGTATTAGCGGGGCTGGTATTACAAAGGCAGATTTTGGTGATAAGAATATTTGGACCAGACGTCCCGTTTTTGGGGAGACATTCCTGCTCTTTATGTCTCACAATCCCGCGGAACGGAGTCCCGCCAAAAAATGTCCGTTTTTTCTGTTATAGTCCCGCAAAGTCATGAAAATTAGGGAAATAACAAAATATAGATATTTTTGTGAATATTCTTTAAAAAACGTTCAAATGATCTTAAAAAATATAATAGTAGTAATTTAATTTAATATTTTTTTAATCAGGATAACGGTAATTTAACGTTTGTTTGGAATTTGAAGAGGAGGGGCATCATATAAAAATTGTGGTAGGGAGGGAAGTGTTTTGATTTTTGCTTCCACACTACGTTTATAACTTAAAAAGTGGAACGTATTGTAATTGTTCGGTCTGTTTATCTGTCCGTCACCTAAATTCATAAAACGAATCACAAGTTTCCAGGCAAATGGGTTACGTCATATTGAGGCAAAAAAAGTCCGACAAGGCTATATCCCAAATTCCATTTAAAAATACTTAAAATTAGAAGTATATTTAAAACTTTAAAACTAAATATTTAACCTCCATTTAAGAGATTACGAGAAAAAAAACCATTTCTATACAATATGTCATCTGTTGCCATTTCGTCAAACGAACGAGAAATTTAAAATGCAAGTTTTTGTTTAAAAAATATTTATTTGTGACATAAATCCAGTTTAGATAATGTATAACGTCATAGTATATAACACAATATTTATTTTGATGGGTCATAATAAGTGGATTAAGAAAGCGGTATATATCTCAGCGGTATCTGCTCATAATATCCTGATGGAAGAGATCCAGTTAGTAGGGAGATCGATTGGCCTAAAGTGAAAGTTTTTCATAACATACAAATATACAAGTCCCTGTTATTAAGGGTAACCCACTCTACTCCGGATTTATAAAGCTAGTTGTACTATATATTTTTCTTCTTTGAACTGCCAAATAATTCAGCGAACAATAAAAAATATCAATTTATTTTGCAAAAGAAATTAAATGAAAATAGGCATTTATGGTGATTAAATGTTTAAATCAAAAACCAAATTGCAGTGTTCGGTGATTTTATTTATTTTTATTTTAAGGTTGATATATCGTGTACGTAGAAGTGGAAACTTTTCTATGCGACAACCACTGTTGAAATTCTACTTGTTTGGTTTTAAATTCACATTCGCATGATAGATAAGAGAAGGTATTGTCCACCTATAAATCTAGATATGGACAATTACGGATGCTCACTATACCATCTCCCTTTGCATAAACTGTTACACTTCACTGAAAAAATTTGGAGTAAAAGTTGCATATCTACCGGCTTTTCAAATTTCTGACACTTGGGGTCTATTATATTGTATGGTGAACTTATGCAGAACTTAAGAACAAAAACTAGTGCTACGAGCGCACAAAAAGATTTATGTCAGACCTTAGTCTCAAACTCATTTTCTGTCTGTCAAAACTTAAAACAAGTTTATCTCAAAACTACTTTTTTTTGACAATAATGGCTGGATTCGTATGAAATGTGGTATGCGTATTCTCTATAGTACTAGATTCTAGTTAAAATTCAAAAAAGCCAAAATTTGTTTTTAAAAAATTACTGTTTTTTTTACAAAAAAACTACTGGAAAAAAACCCGGTAAAAATCGAACCTCTTTTATTCTGAGGCTTGCAAATAAATTTTGATTTCCGATGGAGAAGCTAAAAATCCCGCCGATTGATGCCTTTTGCTTTGAGGGTCTCAGGAGATTAGTTACTACGGTCTACGGTGGCCTTTTTGAAAAATAAAAACAAAAATAATCTGATTCTTGTATTTTAATATATAATGAATAAACATAATGAATTTCAAAACCATTCATTAATTCCTTCCTTTTTACATAAACTTTGACTCTGAAACATGGTCAACATTCAGGCGGTTACATGCATCGCCCCGCTTAAACGAAACGGCATTAGAAAAGTTTTAAACGCATAGATTGCAAAGAAACAATAAACATAGGTTTCAAATTCAAGTTTTCAACGAAAATAATATATACTCGTATTTGTTGTTTTAGTAAAAAATATCGATTGCACCACAAATACTTCGAGAATAAGATCCTTACTAGATAACTACACATTTGGGGAAAATAATTAAATTTAGAACTGAATTCATCATTCGAAAGATGTCAAAAAGTGATAAAGTAATTAAAACATTGTTTGAATATTAAACAGGTTTCGCATTATTGAAATAAGCTTAGAAAATTTTGCAAATCATGAGCTATAACTTCCTTCATTCTCTTTCATTTATCTCTCATTGCGATAACTGCTTATTTACGTGATTTAACTACCACTAAGTTTGTGTTACAATACATAATTATCCATTAGCAAAATAAATCCACGGGAAAGTTTTTTCATTAAAATTGTAAGGCTTTTATTTTTCAAATATTTTTATTTATAGTTTTGGGTTTTTGAAAAGAGCGAAGAGCCACACAAAATTGTAAAAGAGCCGCAGGTTGCCGATGGAGAGTTTATATTGATGACGCACTATATAATAAGCTGATAAGAGTGCAGTAATGTAAAAAAGTCAACCGTTTCTATAGATTTCCGAGAGTATTATTTCTTTAATGAAATTATATGGAAAGTTTGTGCAATAAAATCCTTCATTATGGTATGCTATCCTTATGATAAAAGAATGTTTATCATTTGGCTTTATTCGCTACCGAATAAATACTTTTTGAAGGAAGATTAAAACACTCACAGCAAACACATCTCATAGACCCCCCTCTATCTCTTATTACGGGGAGAACTTCGTGGGACTGCTTCCCCGAGGAGGTGTCGGTCCAGATGGCCGCGGTCCAAGACGCATCGCAGGGGGTCAAGGAAGTGATTAGATTAGTCAAGACATTATCTAGTCGTCTGGATTTCCTATGTCGGATCTTTACGCGATAAATTATTTGAAAATAAACTTATTTCAAAAGTTGCCTAAATAACTATTTTTTTTCTTTTAAAATTTTAATGGGCCCCATTTAAACGTTTAAGGCCAGTTTTTGCGAATCGTATCATTATTACTCTATTTATGTAACAATATTTGAAGAGCTTAGTGGAAGAACGTGCTAAGTGAAATTTTTGTAAAAATTGAGTTTTTTATGTAAATGAACTTATTACTAGCTCTTTTAATGATGACAAGTTTCCACTTTTTCAGAAAATTTAAGTTTAGTACATTTTTTTACCGTTTGTAAGTACGTTTTTAACGTATCTAAGGGCAAACGAAAAAAATTTAAAGCTCATTTTCTCGTTTTCAACTTTTTGTCACTTAGCACGTTCTTCCACTAAGCTCTTCATTTTATTAAACTACAATTGCTATTTTCCTATTTTAACATGCTCATATGTGCTAAAATAATCAACGTGTCGGAAAATCAAATTACTGTATTCTATTTTATGTAGAGATACAGTACAGTTTAATTTGTTCACATGATGTTTGATGCCTGACTTTCTTTACGAACTTCTTTTTATTCTTTTTTATATGTTTTTTTTTCAACTCGCGAATTAATCACTATCACACTCACAAAAAAATTTATTCAACTCGTTAAACAAAACCTTACTTTTTGAACTAGTAGTTATAACATTTATGCATTTAGTGCGAAAAGTAAAGCTTTTTTTGTACGAGTTAATAAAATTGTTAAAAAAATTTCTTAAGTTGTAATAAATTCACATTCAAATTAAGAAGTATTTTTTTTATTGGCATAAGAAATTAAACTCCAAATGAAGATTATTGTACAAACTAAGAAATTCCCATTAATCAGAAAGCCGCCTAATAAAGTATCACGTTCAAATGGAATTTTCCACTAATTAATTGCTATTATTTACTTTGTCGCATTAATGCGTAAAAGTAACTTATTAACACGATTTCGTTAAATGCTTGCAAAGCTTGTTAAAAGCATTATTTTTGCAACGATTATTTTTTAAAAAAGTTTTTTTACACGATATTATAAAAACAACTATTTTTAATAGATAATATTCAGATCTTGAGTGGCAACAGATATGTTACATGAAGATAAATTTATTCTCGAGCCTCGATTGGAGAATCAAAGGGCAGCGTGGGCTTTCCACTCATGTGAGATGCACAGATAGAAAATTCCTGACAAGCGGGGTTTTTGCGTACCATGGTTTGCGAATCATTCCGTTTTGCTGTTGTATGTAAAGACTGTTTTGAATTTTTTTTATATAAGGCAAAAACTATATTGTTTAGTTTTAACTCTGTATACAGTTACAAAATTTAAATGCCGGAACACACTTTTTTTTTTATCTTACTAACTCATTTTGGTTTTTATCCGAAAATTCAAAAAGGGTAGGATTGTGGTTAAATTAATTTTCTGAGGCGCTCAATAGACGCCTTAGCCATTGTTAACGATCCCTGTTTCATATCTTCTAAAGGAGTCTCTCTCTTCCCTCACAAGCCCCTCTCTATATGTGGAAGTACCATCGTGTACATCTGCCACGTGTGCAATAACCACACAATAAAAGTTACGTTGAAACAGAGTGTCAATCGGAGAATCGATCAAAGAAAGGACATGAATAAAGGCTGAAAGGAAGTACTTCATGACATACACCTGAATAAAGCCAACTGTATTTGTAATTGTATTTTTGATACAATTTTTTTATTAATCTAAACGATTAATGTGTGATTCTGTATCTGGAGGTGTCAAAATAAGCAGAATGGAAGGGGGAAGTTATTCCTCAACTTTCAGCGTTTTTTCGCTGGAAAGTTGTGATTTGTTTAAAGACCGCTTTCATAGACTTTACAAGAACTGTTGTAAGCTTTTTGGACTTGAGATTAACAAATTGAAATTAAGTATAAGCACGTGTGTTAATTGGTAAGATTGGGGTTTGAATATTATTTAAAAAATATTTTTATATATATTTATTAAAACCTTTATTTGATTTTTTATGTTTCGCCAGATTTACTTAAAGTGATTAATTTTTTTTTTAAAGTTAACAAATAAAAATATATTTATGAATATTTATCCATTAATGGGCGAAGTGCTTTTTTAAATAATTTCTATTGCACTTAAATTGTATTTGGTTGGAAATTATGTTTTTTGTTTTTTATGTCGTTTAACTTATTTCTTCCAAGAAAACGTCATTACTAATTTAATACTCTTATATATAGTGTTTCGTCACTACAGATTACACTTTAATATTCTGGAGTATTAGCAAAAAAAAACCCGACTAAGTTTCTTGATGGCTTTATGTATGACAAATTTATAAAAATATCAATTAGATTAAGATATATTATTACGATCCGATTTTCCTTCGGCGCGAGATTGATATTTGGCAGTTGTTTCCTTTTTGGATACAGTTTAGATATAAATGGGTCGGTCAGTTTCTGCTAATATTTTTAACGACCTCCGAAAATTTAATTAAGCTTGCTATTAGGGGAGAGCGGGGCTAAACCGTACACCCATTTTTTTACCTAGGTTTTGAGTTAGACGATCCCGTCAAGTGTTATAGTATATCGGCAGATCGCGCAAGTTTACAATATAGATATCGTTTAGCTATGCGTATGAGTATCAGTGCCTCAGTAAAAAAACCTGATTTTACTGTAAACCTTAGTAACTGTAAGATCATGATAAACTATTTATCTTAAGCTCTCTTTTGGTTGTTAGCGATGATTGGTTAAGTGATAGAATTTAAGGTTATTTTAATATATTGAAGCGAGGCACAGATTGGGGCTAAATCGCACAGAAGTGTACGGTTTAGCCCCAAATGGTTTGCTATGGCAACATACCTACATCGATTGTAACTTATGAGAAAAATAGGCCTACCAAAATGTTAAAGTATTTATTTTAATGCCCATTAGATATAACATCAGAGACCTATCATCTTGTCATGTCATATTACATTTTAAATACTAAGATTTATTCGCATGGATATTACAGAATATTTAAAAATAACAAAGAAAATAATAATTATCGGGTCTCGCCTTTGAAAAAATTAATTGCACTTAATTCAATTGATTTTTTTTGTGCAACGAATTTTGGCACATTTTCTCCACATTATTATTATTTTTTTAAAGCAAATTTTTAAGGCCCCTCGAAGTGAGGGCTCAGGCCACTTGCCCGTTTGTTGGTTTCCTAGCGAGCGTTGTCCACCGTTCACCTCCGCTATAGTCTGTCGCCTGGAGTGGTCAGGATGTCAAATGCGGAACCCGAAAATTCATTTTTTCAATGAAGGAGGATGAGATCTTCATTGATTTTGTAAGGAACAACAAGATCATTCAAAATAGAGATAATTTTAATTACAAAAAATCATTAATTAAAGAAACGAAAATGGATATAAATCGGATTTCGGCTAAAATGTTGTAATATATGTTTTATTTTAACTCTGTTTTGTATCTTCTAGAGATAAAAACCCCTTTGTGCGATATTTTTTAACTGCGCAATTTAATTCATCAGCTAGTTAAGCTTTATTTTTTTAAAATTTTATTTCATTTAATTGGAACATTTATTTTGGAGCTTAATAACATTGTCTAGTTATAACAATATTCATATTCAAAATTAAAAGAATTTTAAATGATAGTTTTATTGTATAGACAAGTTCAAGTATGCTAGCTGCAATACAAGTACATATCGGAGAAATTTATTATTAATTTAATTTATTCATGTATACATCGTTTCAAGTATTTAATTTAAAATATATATCTTGTTTGATATACACAAGCACATATTTAAAGAGGTTGGGCTTCAATCGAAAATATTGTCGTAACTTTTCGTCATTTGACTTTAAATGTCGCAAAACCAAAATATTATGCTCTATGTTTGTTTGTTTTACATTTCATCCTCTGAACTTTCTTCCGATGATAATTCATCTTCATAAAGATAGCGATGCCAAGGGCCAAAATACGACGCACGCGGATCCATTCTGAAGTCCGAATCACAGAATGTTTGACACTTTCTGTCGACCGTCAACTGTTTCCCTAGGTTGACACTTTTTGACCACCGACCAGTTTCGTGCGGCTTCTAGCTTCTTTTATTTAAACCATGGGGTGGTTCACGTTGACCCCCATTCTTCCCCCCTCCCCTCGACCCTTTCAGAGGGTCCTTTCCTCTCCTCATCAATCAACCACTATCCACTATCTTAGCACGTGCATGGTTACAAGGTTGCCATAACAGTTGGCGGTTTTTCTCAGGTTTAGGCGCTTAAGCAGTGTACTTGGGTTTTTTTTACCCTAAATGGACTGTCAGTGCTGCCATCTGTATTAAAATAAAGTAAAAGTAATTTTTTTTCCAACTATTAGTAATTAAAATAATAGTTATCAATCTTCGGCATATCATATAATGCCCTTCTGTATTTTTCAGCAAACTCTCTTGTTTCTTGCCCTAATCTTTTTTAGAAACAGGCATAAAAAGTTTACTAATTTAAATCCGAAATTAAAAAAAATATAGCATAACTATATACATATATTTTTTAATGTTAAAGACCTATTCTTAAGTAATATATTTTAACGCGTGAAACTGGAAATGCAAATACTTGGCAGATGATGAACTTTTTTTTAAATCAATATTACTTCTTTTAGAGATCATTCATCAGATTTTAATAATTTGGTATTCATAGCCGAATATCCATAAGAAGTTGAAACCAGAGCCAACATGGATCTCAATGACGTTTATTGGTTGCAGTAGACGACTAATAGATATACATTACGTACTTTAGATATGGCGTCAATTAGTAATCGATTTTATAATTTTTATAGACCTCATAGATTCAGTTTAGTTAAAATGGACTACTAGTGGATATAAGTTGAATTCTACAGGTTATATGAAATTTATAGACATCATACGACATTTATAGACGTGTAGTGGATAAATGTGGACATGCGAAAGTAAAGAAAATATGAGAAAATTCATCACGAAGCTATCGAAAATCCATCTTTTTACGAAGAATCTAACACAAAAACCAATATCTTCGAAGTCCTTGATTTAGACATCTAATAGAAATATAATTTTGGTAAGTCGAAAAATATAACGACGTGCGCATCTATTAGATATCCAGAATATCGATGTCTAACAAATGAGAGTTGATGCTTATCTATTAGATGTCCTAAATGTCTATGTCTAAATTAGTGTACACAGATATATCTAATAGATATCCAAAGAATAGATTTTGTGGACAGATATGCCATAGATGTCCAATAGACTTCTCGAACGGCTAATGGATCACGTAGATTAACAATAGATATCTTGTAGACAATAGTGGCTGTGTGGGTTGGCACGTTCAATTATTTTTCAAATCATTAATTTAGTTTCTGAAGGTAATGGCAAGCAAATAAAAGCAATTTCAATTTCAATTAATTTTTGTGTTCATTTTAACTTCTTCTCTCGAATGGCAACACGAAAGGGAAAAAATGTTCGGATTAGAGCGAAAGTGGTGTATTTTTTTCAGAAAATTAGAATTTTCTCTAAAAATGGAACAAATATGAAAAAACTAAGCCTCAGGTGCACACGTTGTTATTAAAGGGAATCTATCTTAAATATTTTGAATTTCTGAGGGCAGTATAAGTATTTCTTTTACGATCCACAGACATACAGACACACAGACAGACTCTTTCTTTTATTATTATAGACTACTAAATGTATACAAAATATAAACACTTTCAACAGAATCTAAACACAAGAAAAAGAATTTTTGAAAAATTCTAACGTTCCACACAACATTTCTTCATTAGGGGTATACATATTTTTCATTAACACATTTCAATTACACATTTTTAAATAAATAAGATATTTCATTTTCTAACTGCTTTATTAAAAGTTATACAATGTTATTATATATTATCTAATAGAATGGACTGTGCATTTTCGTCGATGTAAACGGCACATTCCATTGGTATTTTTAATTGTTTACTCATGTCTTCGATAGATGGTATATCTTTTTATTGATTCCAGAACTTGGGAGATACTTTTTTTATGGTTCCGTCGTAGGCTCGTTTTGACATCTGAAATTTAATAATATTTTAGAATAAATCAGTTAGGGCCTATTAAAATGTTAGTTTTAGAACAAACACTAATTTTTACACTCTCTTGTGAGAAAAGTAATTAAATCAATTTGGATCAAAGACATTTGGTTGAAAATAACATCTAATTCATCGTCATTGATATCAAATTAAAAAAAATCGTATTTAAACTCTAAAAATAATACATTTGGTTTATTACACTACAACTCTTTTATTAAAAATGTTCATTGAATTTAATTCTGAAATGAATTGTTATACGCTAATAGAATTAACTTCTTGTAAAAAGAATATTTAAAAATATATCAGTTATGATTTGTTACTTAAAATTTAATAATGTTCATTGAAAATGCAATTTAAAACACTATATAACTAATAGCACTTACTTTTCAATTACAGAACAACCAAAAATCTTACAAATTTAGACGAAAATTTACACGCAAAATATATTTAATTCTTTAACGTCAATAGACTTTAAAATAAATTTTTATCATTTAAAAAAAATTAGCACTTGCCTTAAAACAGAATATGCTAGATTCCTGATAAGACCTGAAGATTGCGAAATTTTAAGACTCTACTTCATTTCATGTCCGACTTCATATACAAACAGAGATAGTAACACATTACCTGTCTATAGTGTAATCTCCTGACCGGAGCTGATCTATAATCTAGATTCGTATAGTAATTCGTATTATTAAGATCTCCTCTCTAGGCTTTTAATTAAGGAACCTTAAACTAATTATACTATGAATTTTTTTTTAAAAATTATACAGACCTTGAGACCTGGTCTTATATTTTTAAAATGTTACCTTATATATCATGCAAAGTTATTGTTAAAATTTTTATCAAAATGATACATGTACTCAACTATGATACTGAAATATAAACCTCAGTTTTAAATCCATTTATTAAATAAATTTAATTTAAGTATTTTTTTAAGTAAAAAATCTAGTTACTCGAATGCAATTTGATTCATAATTTTTAATCAACTTTCTCATAATCAACAACTTTATCATAGATAAAAGTTTTGTGTAACATTAACTAATACTCAACACTCAAAATATACTAAACAATGGGTATTCAAGAGTGCTCCAGGTTTAATGGAAAATTATGTAATATTGAAACTCACTACAACTATGGTTTTCTTTGCATAACTTTTCTTAAGAAAGTTTTAAGTTAGTCCGGGGAAAATATGCATTTTCACATATTTTATTGATTTAGGATAAAAAAATTGTGTTTAATCATAATACCTAGACTTAACTTTTTACATTCATAAAGTTGTACTTTATAAATATTTATCGAGATGGTTATTTTAAGAATATATAATTTTAAAGTTATATATATATAAAAGAAAAAAAAAAAATTGTTTGGAAGGTTTTTGAAACCCCCGGGAATTTTTTTAAAAAACACAAAGAAAGACAACTCAAAAATTTTATAAAATGAAAAAAAAATTATATATTTTTTAAAAAATTTTAAACTGTTCAGTTTAAAATGGAAAATAGGGATAAAATTATGACCCCTGATTGAATATTAAAGGGGTTAGAAAGTAATTTAAAAAGGGGGGGGGGTTTTTTGGGAAATAAATTATGTAAAAAACCCCCTTTTTTATCTTTAATTTACATTCAGTTTTTTAAAAAAACCCAAACTAATCGTCTTGTAGATCTTTATTACTTATTAACGTTGATTACAAATTAATTATTGGGGTTTTGTGAATTGTTTTTTTTAAAAAACACGCCTTTTTACGAGCACAACCTTACCCGCGAAAAATAAAAGCGTGTAATTTAAATTTTCTGTG
>JAFNEN010002689.1:0-15534 GCA_019343175.1 Oedothorax gibbosus
TTAACATTAAATTATATCGATTACTATATTTTTAAATGTATGTTATTTCCAATACAATTTCAAAAATTGCGTTTAATATCAATTCGGTTTTTAGTATATTTCATTGGTACCACATTGATTATTTAAAATGATTAGTGCCCACTGCCTTGGTTAAAAATCATTGCCAAATCATTCTGCGTAATTTTATTTTGCTTTCCTTAAATATCGTGTTAAGGTCGTAACCCTCGTTTTGTAATACATGGTTTATATTACCGATAAAGTGCGCCGAATTTGAAACAAACTTTTTGTGGCAATATGAATGAAACAAACATTTGCATAAAAAATGTAAAACATAAATGTAATAATCATGTTTGTCAATCTGATTGTAACTAATCGCATTTGAAAATCTGTTCGTTATAAATAACCCTATGTGCCTTAATTTAAAATTAAAACTTTTCCTCTTCTATAGCCTGTGTTTTATTTCTAAATTTTAAAATCCAAATAAAAAAAAACATCTAAAAAAATCAAAATATTAGTGAAGAAGGTTAAATTCTAGCATCCGTTGGCGAGATTATGTTAACCCTCTTGTTTGCTTATCGTTTTGAAAAGACACATCCTAAATATTACCTTCATCATTTTCGAGATTTCCCCTCAACGAGTTCAAAATTAATGCTTTAATATCTCAGCAAATAATGCAAAATAAATAATTCTTTTTTATACATGGGGTATTTTGAAGGTTCTAAAAATTTTTATGTAAAAAAATTGTGTGTTTCTATTGGAATTTTCAAAGTTAGTACTCATTTTAATATGTAGACGACAACTTATACAATTTTTGTTGCCAATTCTCAATTCCTTACGTTATTTCCTGCAAAATGACACCTTTCACAAAATCTCTTGATCAGTAGCAGCCAAGAAACGAAGGGTGAATCGTTTTTTATTCCCCAGCTGTATCTGCTAATTAGCTTATTTTGACCTTAAAAACATGAAGGGAAAATGCAGTTTTTTTGTTCCAAATTCAGGCATGTTTCCTTCATAAAAAATCAGCATGTTTCCTGCATTTCAGAAAACTGCAGGAAGCATGCTGGTTTTTTATGCAGGAAAAATGCCTGAATTTGGAACAAAAAAACTGCATTTTTCCTTCATTTTTAAATGAAGATTTTTTGCTTATTTTAATAGGCGTTTAAAATGAAGGAAAAATGCAGTTTTTATACATGAAATATGCCTGAATTTGGAACAGAAAAACTGCATATTTCCTTCATTTTTAAGTGAAGATTGTTTGCTGATGAGAAATGTAGGATGAGAAAATCATACTTTTATACAAGTATGATTCATATATATTCATATGTATACATACTTGTATACAAGTATGATTCATCATACTTGTATACAAGTATGATTTTCTCATCATACCCCGTTGGCTTGTACCCCCAGGGCTTGTAGGCTAATCAAAATTAAACGAAATTTTTTAATTAACTATTCTTGGCGTGATTTTTTATAGGCTATGAAACGAAGAGGAATAGAACGACAAGTAAAAACAACGTTTGAATACGAATGCTAACACGTCTGCTGATATATTATGGTGAGTATAACTACATCACCAGAAATGTTTTTTTTTTTTTAAATACTCAAATTTCTAACAAACTCAAATCCTACAAATTGTATTTGCCTTGATTTCAATATCAAAGAAAGCATAATTCAATTATGTTTAATTTTTTTATATATTAGAATATATTTTTACTATTTATTACTGAGTTATACTTGAATATTCAACATTACAACGCCTAAAAATTATCATTATTTATCTATTTAATTAAATGTAATTTTAATAATGAAAAAAAGTAGTGGTCAACGTAATTTTTAAAAGTATATTATTTGTGAATTAATTGAAAAAGAAGTTGCCCTTCATCATAACTTCATAAAGTAGTATCATTACATATTGGATTTTAATGGCATTTATCAAGTATTACATAAATCTTTCAAGGCAATTTCACCTTGAATATATTTTAACAAAATAAGGTAAACAAGATTCTCCCATTAGTCTTAAAAAGTAAAAACTTACGAAATCGTTCTTATCAGTTTTTTAGCTTCCACACTACGTTTATAACGTAAAAAGTGGAAGGTATTATAATCGTTCAGTCCGTCTGTCTGTCCGTCTGTCCGTCACCCACTTTCATAGTCCAAACCACAAATGCTACGGATAAGTGTGATACGTCAAAAAATTCGGCGCATCGAAATTAGAATACATTGAAAATTTCAGAGAAGAATTCGAATTCAAAGTACTTCAATTATTTAACAAACTGCAAAATTTAATGCTCATTTAAAAAGCATAAGAAGCCATTTTTATTAGAATTAAATCACCATTGCCATTCGCAACAATTGCTCGAGAAACTTTAATTCTTTTAGACAATAAATTAAAATAAATTTATTTTTGCGGCATCGATCAGTTTGAAATGACGTCAAATATATTTCACTACGAGATTCTTTGTACGTTGATATGAAATGTTTTAAATCTATTTAAAAGCGAGGAATATTGCATATTTATTCTTTGAAATATAAATTAATTTTTGCAAACGATAAGTAAAAATTATTGAATTTTCAAAATAAAACTAATGAAACTAGCCAAATTTAGAATATAAATGTTTAATATAGAATATCAATGCTGTGTTTGCCGCCTTTTTGCCTGTTAAACACAACTGTTGTGTGGAAGCGGGTTAAGTGACAGATTCTGTTACAAACCTACTTGTTTTTGTATGTAATAATAATGAACTACTCGATGCATTCATTGATACTTTATTATCATTAAAAATTATATTATATTTATAAATTAAAGGGAAACATATTGAAAAAAGTAAAATTAACAGTTAAAAACTTAATGCATTAAATATAACTTCAATCATGTAGTTTAATAATGTTAATATTTAACTCAATACTATGTAAATTAAAAACAATTATTATTAGTGAAAGCTTTTTCAAATTCCCTGAATAAATTTTGCTTAGAGTGAGTAAAATGTTTTTTCCGAATATGAAAATATTTCCTGAGTAAATAGTTATTTATGCAACTAGTGTGAAAAGTAAGGCTTTTTTTAAACGAGTTGAATAAATTATTTCACGAGCGAGGTACGATCGAGTGAGTTAAATTCACGAGTTTAAAAAAGTCTATTTTCAACGTTTGTCATACACTATTTTTTATAATAACGTGCAAAAAAGTATTTATTAAATTGGCATTTATTGTGTTGGCTTATTAATTATTTAATTATCACGTTCAAATGATTTGAAGATGATTATTTACATTAATGATTATTTTAAAATCACGTGCAAAAAGTATTTCTTAGATTGGCATTGGAAATAAGACGCCAAATAAAAAATCACGTTCAAATAAAGAATTTTACACCAATCACAAAGCCGCCGAATAAAATATCACGCTCAAATAAAGAATTTTACACCAATCAGATGCTCTTATTTACTTTGTCGCACTAGTGCGTAAAAGTAACTTTCAAACACGATTTCGTTAAAAGCATCACTTTTGCCACGGTTATTGATTTGAAAAAAGTTTTTTTGCACGATATTATAAAAAATATATTACTTTTGTGATACTAGCTAGATTGCTAACATTATTTTTTTCTATAGGTGGACATAATTGACGATTACTCTGCGATTTCCGAATGTATTTGCAAAACTGTGATCAGAAGCTACGAAACTGCCACTAACAATTAGGACGGTGGTCTTTGTAATCAATTTTTTTCATTCTCTTCTTTCTGTGTGTGAATTTTAATAAATTTAAACTTTTTGTGCTTCACATTGGCGTAGACATTTCTTTTGAAGTCGTAGAATTTCTTAATTTTTTTTTACAGACGGCAAAGCCATAGACTAAAAATGAATTCTTGCACTCTCTCAAATTTCGCAAAAATATTGACAATTCTAGAAGAAATGATGTTGCGAAAGATGCTGCTTTTGTTGAATTGTGTTAAGTTTGTGTTTGAGAGAGAGTATGTGCATTCTGTAAAGTCACGTGACCCCCCTAAATAAAGGATTGTTCGAAAGGGGCGTAAACTTGAATACTAATTTTCAATGCAGAAATAAATCATTTCCTAATATAAAAATACGCAATAAAAATTATCCAAACTCCCAGGATAGCATTACTAGTTATAAAATTCAATAAGTTCAAAATATTTCTCTTTTGGACACTTTGAATTTTTAAAGAATGTCTAATACGCAAAATAGTATATTACATATAAAAAGTATCAAATATGTCTAAATTTGCCGGTTAAAGTAAGGAAAGGTCATGACAGGGACTGGTTAAGGTCTTATAGCACCTAAACGCCATAGTTTCGGAACTTGAATTAAAGTCATGCGCATAAAATCATGCGAAAAATCATGCATAAAATCATGCATCATGCGAATTAAAGTCATGTGCACAGATTATCCTCAAATTGTTTTGAATTCCACAACTTACCATATCCTAAAAAATTCCAGCCTCAACGATAAAATTGTCTTTTATTTTGTTATACAGTTTTGTCAAACTTCATTTGAATGGACCTAATACTTTATAAGTATTAGCCAGTTTATTGCACTTAGGTTGTGTCCTGACTACGGCATCAAATGCCACAAATGCAACAAAACTTGGCGACAGCCAATGGCGCCAAGTGATGCAATCGCATGTGGCTGACTCTGCCAAGTCGCCAAGTTTTGTTGCATTTGTGGCATTTGATGTCGTAGTCAGGACACAGCCTTAAAAATGTCATAAACAGTGTCCTTAAAATATTTCGACCATTTTATACTTCATTCCAAGTTAATCTGCCAGTGAATTAAAAAAGTACGTGAACTTTTGTAATTAAAAAACCGAGTTTACCTCTTATTATCTATAGTTAAGTACAATGTTAAGCGTTAGTTTCTAAATATGCAAATACGTAGCAAAATATAAGATATTAAATCTAAAGTATCCTTTACAAAACCCATTTTAAAAAAATACTGATACCGATTGAATTTCATCACACCAATACCTAAAGGTCAGACAAAACTTTCTTTAGCACACAAAAAAAAAACAGTTGATGTCGTTCTTTGATAATACACAAAATTTACTTTTTAGGATTTTAAATTTTTTATAAAAGATTAAAAAAAAAAAAGACGATAACGAGTCATCTAAAAAAAATTATCAAATTGGAAAAAAATAACAATTTCCAACAATTTGGAAAAATATGACAAAGGGTAATAACGATATATTTTAAATGTCACATGTTTTTTATGGTACAAAGTAAAGAGTAAAAGAAATTCATTCTAACAGCAAAATAAAAATGTGTTTTTAGACTTTAATTTCATTTCAGTTTTAAAAGCTAAGCTACATTAAACTTCATTATTCCTTACCCTTAAGGCGAAGCAAAACTTTTTTTACTCACAAAATAAAATGACCTCGGTTCTTTGACATTCACTCATTATTAATTCATTAGTTACAAAAAAACAACACTGGCCTTGAGTATTTTTACGCTGAACGGGAAACCGATATTTTATTAGAAGTTGTAAAATTGTTCCGGTTTGCCTTGCTATTACTAAATGATAATAAATCAAAGCGCAAAATGTTTTGCTTGAGTAATCTATATAGTCATTGGAAGAGTCATTCATTATAAATGGAGCAGACAGTTTTGTACATATTTACTCTAGTTAGATTAGTTTGAATTATCGTTGCTATAGAGGTACACGAGGGCTGTATTGGCGACGGGCGTCATAATTTTGAGCTACATTCACATATTTACTAGTTACTTATATATAGTCTTATAATATAGTATATTATCTATAATAATAAAATAAAGAGTCTGTCTGTTTGTCTGTGTATTGTAAAAGACCTACTTATACTGCCCTCAGAAATTCGAAATTTTTAAGACAGATTCCCTTTAATACCAACGTGTGCACCTGAGGCATAGTTTTTTCACATTTGTTCAATTTTTAGAGAAAGTTCGAATTTTCTGAAAAAAATACACCACTTTCGCTCAAATCCGATCATTTTTCCCTTTCGTGTTGCCATTCGAAAAAAGAAATTAAAATGAACACAAAATTTATTAAAATTGAAATTGCTTTTATATTCTTGCCATTACCTTCAAAAACTAAATTAATGATTTGAAAAATAATTGAACGTGCCAATGAGCTAATTTATTAAAAAAAAAACCAGAATGGATGTTTTGACGTGAAATAACATTGCTATACAATTATGGTTAATTTTGAATTTATCAGGAAAATCGCGATGACGGTAAGTTCATATTGAGGAAGATTTTTTTTTTATATGAGGATGTGCATTTAATAGTGATGTATTTTTATTTTGGATTTTTAAAGCAATATAAGTAACGGGATTTTATTGTTTATAATGAACGGGAACAAAGGCAAAGTTTATTATCCTATAGCAAATCAAATGACTCATATACTTGGATCGATTTGATATTCTTTTAGTCCATGCGAAGAACGGGTATTTATTTGCTAGTAAGTATATATATAGAGCAATAATGTGGGATTGTAATTCGTATCTCATAACAGTGGTTGCCAGACGGCTAGTTTTGGAAATAAAAAAATTGACATTTCAAAAATTGTTACATTAAAATTGTATACATTTTAATTACCATAACTTATTCACTAAGTCGAAACACAAATAAATGTCCATATTTTTATCTATCTAGTCATTTAAAGTGTCATATTATAAATAGATCTAACTGATTTGGAGTTATTTTCTAGATAAAGGCCTTTACATTTCTTTTACCAGTGTATTCTTTATCTTCGCTTAACTCGATAAAGAACGAAAACCAAATGATTTTTTTTAAATCAAACTACGAAGATAAGAAAGAACTTCCAAAAATTGAGCAAATGTGATAATAATAAGAATAATAGCTGTTCTAAGATGTCGCATTCTTGACTGTCAAGTTTTCTATCAACATATCTAACTATGAAGAGACCAGTGAAGAATGTGCTGTGTGGCAAAAAGAAAAGAAAACAAGAAAATGATATTTTAAAGTTTTTAGTTTGCACTTAAATCGGTCAAAAACGGTGCATGCAAACTGTAAAAAATAAACTTAATGAAAACAAGAAGTTTTAAAAGAACTAAAATAGCCTACTTTCCTGTTACTTAAATACTTACTGAAATTCTTGCGGGAAACAATTAGGTTCGTAACAGTAAGAGTCATCTACAACCGTTTCTACATTAAATTTATACACATTAGAATAAATTTTACTAAACACAGCATCCAAATATAATTTAAACTTCTTAAAGCCAAAATCAACTTTTTTCATTAATTTTCTATCGCAAATAAAATTAATATTACTTATCGTCTGCTTGATTTATTTGCAGTTATAAATAAATATTTAATTATTCGAAGATCAAATAATATGAAACCACTCCAAAATGCACTTAAAATAAGAAATATAAATTAAAACTAATCAGGATTATACGCAAAACAATATGCCTTGTAAATTACTCAGTAAACAAATAATAAACAATCAAATAATCACATTTCTGACGTCATTCCAAACTGATTTATAACCAAAATAAATTTTGCTTCAAATAATATTGTTTTTAAATGAATAAAGTTTCTGATGCCATTGTTGAGTTGGCAACAGCCATTTAAATGCCTCGAAATTGAAGTTCAATGCTAATTCAATGGGAAATTCGTCGACAAATAGAAGATTTATGTCCGTCCGATCATACAGACAGACGGGCAAAATGTATGAAAGTTGGGTCTCTGAGGTTATACCTTTCTAATAAAAAAAGAATTTTTAAGATCGGATTGATAGAACCGATTTTGGAAGGGGGTACGGACAGACAGACGGACGGACAGACAGACGGAAATCAACCGCATGTCAATACCTACTTTTTGATTTTTTTAATTCTTTCGAATTAAAAAAAGAAAAGAAGGCTAAAAAGGGAAACTTGTTATCTTTAAAGGAGGGAATAATTCTGTTCATTGACACGACAAATCTCAAGTTTTTCAAAAGTGTCACATGACACGTTCGTCCACTAAGTTCTTTAATTTTTTTAAAAAATATAAATTTTACAAATTTAACTAAATTTTAAAATGTAAAGAAAGGATATTTATTTAAAATAATTTTCTGCTAGAAGTAAAAAAAAATATTTATTAAATTTTCAGTTTAAATTAAAACTTAAATGTCATGTATAGAGACACTAAATTTGTACTTCAGCCAATTTTCTAATCCGTCCAAGCGTTAAAAACAAATCTAAAAAAATAAAGATCAAACCCTTACCTTAAGGAAAAGCAAAACTTTTCGTTTTCACAAAAAAAAATCAATTGACCTCGTTCTTCGACAACGAACTTTGACAATACACGAGATTTACAAGTAAAACAAGGCGCTGACTTTTCTTCACAATGAACTTGAAACCAGCATTCCCAAAGCACATAACCTTATAAATATGAAAAACGCATTATCATTTCCTGGTGTTATTTGAGTCTTTCTCCTTAATCTCTTACCTAAGTTTCAAAATCTTATTAGATTAGATAGGAGATGTTCCCGTTATTGGTGGGAAACGGCTATCGCTGCTGTGCTTTCTTTAATATCAGTTGTATTGACCTTCTGAGGTGTGGGTCATTCTCTGTAAAAGAGACAAATCGATGACCCGGATACTTTGCTCTTTATTTTCAAATGATATATGCATGTTTGTGAATGATTAGTTTAAATTGGCTCAGAGTATAACTTGTACCACGTAAACCACATCAAATAATTATCATTTACTCACAGAAAATTGCGTTTAAATACCCGATTTGTCACTCCCTCACACTGTCCCTACATACTTTTACAACTTTTATCATCATAAAAAAGGCCGTTTTAAATAAATAATCATTTTTGGTGGAACTATTTATGATTAAATAGTTTGTATTTTCCGAAAATGTATACAATATTTTTCTACCATCAATAGTTTTTTGTAATTTTGTAAAATGTAATGTCCCCCTGGGTTATAGAGTCACTCCTTCAGCGCTGATTTCAAGTTCAATTAAAAACTTACTAGACGACTAAGAAATCGAATTTAAATTATCATATTATTTTTAAAGGATTGTGGCTTCTAAATCAGCCATCAGTTGTTTTGCTAAATGAGTGCTAACGTTTTTTCAGTACTTTTAGTATTAAAAATAGCATGCGAGTCTTTTACTGTCGTCACTCCCTCAATCTCATTTACTAATTATAGGTAAGTGCGAGGATTTTCTTACTAGTCTCAAATTGTGGGCATTTAGATTTAGATTAACATGCAATCACTAAACCTTATGAAAATTCTTTGATAATGATATTATCTGATCTTTCCAACGGAATCGTCACTCCCTCACTCGTCACTACCTCACATCTCAGCCTTGAAGGTCAGTCCATATTGGATAACTTCATATTAGATCATTCTAAGCGCATTCAAATCAATCGGTTGTGTAAGCAATTTTTTTCAACGGAGCTGCTTTATAGGCGGCTTAACTTTGCAGACTCGGCATATTCCTTAGAACTCAGAGCCATTTTTTTTGTTTGTGGCACCATCTACTCCCATTACCAAACGTTTAACGAGAAGTATTTCGAGTTCACGTCAACGATTCAATGTTTGATTGTATCCACACTTATTTCGGAGAACAAGTGAGAACCTAACAGGTAATTAAATATTCCCGCAATCTTATCTTGAGTTTCGTCACTTTCTTTTGGCGAAAAGTTGAGGAGCGTGTTTGAAAATGCGAGCAGCCTTGAAGAACCAGATGCTTGTCGAATTTGAGGGACGAACAAAACAAAATATGTTTGTCGGGCGCGTCATTCTGATACGAAAAAACAAAACTGGAGTGGTCAGCAAAATATAGAAGTTAGAATGAGAAAAAAAGGCATGAAAAAAAAATGCCGGTTTCCTAAGTGAAGCCACTCATCACTCCATCAATACACCCAAACAAGTGCTTGGCGATTGATTTGGCATTATTTTTTACACGTTACCTGACTCCCAAAATAGGATGCTTTAATAGTTTGCAGAAATCAAAACTTTTTAAAACGAGTTGAACGATTTCTCCGAGTAATAACCCCCGGAGGGTAGGATAGGGTAGATACATATATATTCCGGCTTGTGTGCTTAATCAGAGACCCGCTTATAAGCCTTCGTCAAGTAAGACAGACACAGACAGAATTTTTACTGTCACAGAGAAAATTAAGTACACCCAGGGCAAAGGCGGGAATTGAACCCGCACCGTTACAGCGCGCAGACTGATAGCGTAATGGTCTGCTATCCAAACCACTAGGCCATCCGGGCCCCAGTCTATGGGATACAGACGTATAAACCCGTTACCTGACAATCTGGTTTTCCAGAAACACACAATTTTTTCAAAAATATGAATTCGATGATTTTATTAAGTTTAAATATTGGAAGTATGGAGGAATCATTTATAATCATGTGTTAAATATAATAAAAAAATTAAGAACATTTAAATTTAAAAATTTAAATTTTATTTTCATACAGTGAACACAAGCTTTCAGCCAACTTGCCCTCAGGGAGTCAAACACAATTTTTGGGCGTTGGGACACAATTTTATTTATAATAACGTGCAACCAATATTTTTAACTTTGCACATTCAAGGTTTAATTACCTAACCCAGTAACGACTACTTACTTAGTTAGTTTGATTAGTTTGGATTATCGTCGCACTAGAGCTACACGAGAGCTATTGGCGACGGGCGTCATAATTTAGAACCACAGTCAGGGCTACATCGTATGCCGCGTCGAACTTTGGAGGGTATTTAACGTGCACTCCCTTTTCACGGGTAATCGTCGGACATTTTTGGCGGCACGGGTCGTTTATAAGTCGGCAGTTATTTTGGCAATGCCCGGACCCGAACCTGGGACCTTCCGCAAGCAAGGCGAACGCCTCAATCGACTGGGCTCCCCAGCCCCACGGTTTAGTTAGTGAATACTATTATTACTACCATTAGCAACAATCGCTCGAGAAACTTTAATTCCTTTAGACAATAAATTAAAATAAATTTATTTTTGCGACATCGATCAGTTTGAAATGACGTCAAATATATTTCACTGAGAGATTCTTTGTGCGCTTATATAAAATATTTTCATTTTATTTAAAAGCGAAAAATATTACATATTTATTCTTTGAAATATAAATTAATTTTTGCAAACGATAAGTAATAATTATTGAATTTTCGAAATAAAATAAAAGAAACTAGCCAATTTTTTTTTCACGTACTGAACTAAACAAATTGTTTTGTATAGAAATACAATTTAACATTGACATTGCAATTTGTATGAGCGTATAAATCCATTTGGCGACATGTTGCCTCACTCTTTTGTAGCCAAGCATCCCCGTCTTCTTCTAACCTTAATGGATCAGCATCATAAGCTTTTCTAATTGCGTAATTGTTTCATCCTGGCCATGAATTGTCAAAAAATGTCTATTTATTTCTAAATATTTTCAAACTTTACCATTGTATAGAGTCAGCATATTTTTAGAACTGCTGACAGTGAATTTTAGATAAAATTACTTTTGCAATCCAAAAGTGTAAACTTGTTTTCATTGTATGAGATTACATTAAAATTTTTAATTTATAAATTCAATGTTCTTATGTTTTTTTAAATTTACGTGTGTTTTTTTTCGGAAACTCTTTCAAAATCCTACTCAAATATTATATTTAAATTATTATTAATTTTTTTAAAAAAATTAATGAAATTGTAAAATTCACAAGTATTCCTGGGAAAAAACCGACGCACAGTGTGGCAAGATACCAAATTAGCTGGCATCAATTCACTGGAGTGATTTATAAAATTTTGTTGGTTGTATTTAATGTAAAATAGTTAATTATGAATAAATAAGTACACTTTAAAGATATTTTTAGTAATTATTTTGTTTTAAATATAAGAATTCTCACTTTTTTAATCAGTTTTCTATGAGACGCGGCGTTGTAAAAGCGAAAGGGTTTTATTTAAATCGCTTGATTCACTATCCAGGCCATTTGTACACTTTTTAGGATGTTCTGATAGAAAATCTAATTTTTCGTATAGGGTTTTATACAAAGATTCTCTCTCATTAAATTATATAATTCCATTCTTTTTCAAACAAGTTCTTTTGAACGTAATTCTGCAATAAAAGATGCAATACATCAATCTTCGAGACTCGCCTAAGAAACAAAAAATTAATTAAAAAACCTCAAGAAGTTACATTATGAAGAAATATATACATTCATATATATCGTATAAGTTGAAAGAAAGCCTGCTGAACTAATTTTACAATGGACAAGTTGCATGAAACGCGAAATTCAGAATATATATGTTTTTCTGGTACATTAGAAGCTGCAGATTCCGAATATAAGGTTAAATATTCACAAAAATGTTTAATTTCAACAAAAAATGCATTTGAAATTTGCCGAAAATGTACGTCACTGAAAACAGCACTGACGTCAACTGTTATGTTTTTGGCGATGTCTATGCATTAATACACTTTATAAAATAGTAAACCTTACAATTTCTGCGAAACCTCATTAAAAGAAGAAGAAAATATTATTTTAACCAGTTCATATCAAGGAATTTAAACATCTTGTTCCAAGTTTGGTTGTTAGTTAAAATACACACACTAGAGCGCGTATGAGCTATTGCAGAACTATTGACTGTTGGATCTGATCGGAATAATCGGGTGAAATCGTTCATCGTTTGAAGAAATTAACTGGAATGAACATGACATGTTTCTATAAAATAGCATAACTTTTTTAAGAGTTTAATAAGGATGAAAGCACGTTTCACAGTTTCAAAAGCGATACAGTGAAACGTGATACGAAATAACACGCCAAGAACAAAAAAAAAGCCAACCGTGACGTCATCTGTTATGCTAAGAGATGTTTAACAGGAGTGACGTATCACTAACTTTAAAAATGAATTTAAAAATAAATACATCTTTAAAACCAGAAATACTTGAGTTTTAGAGGATTTTTAATGTGCTTAATCGAATAAAAATGTTTCTGGAAAACGCTGTAATTGTCCGAGACATCGTCACAACTCCACTTTACACTATGTTTCGGACAAAAATCAAGTCGCAGGAGGTTTTCCTGATTAAATATTTTTAATTATAAATTAAAATATTTTACCAGATTTTCACGAAAGAAATTCCAGTTTAATGTATTCAAAAAAAAGCTATTTAAATGCATTTTTTTATTTTTGGAGCCATATAAAAAAGTGAATAAATCAAAAATGGCGCAAACATGCGCAAACATATTCTTGTTGGATATCAATATATGAAGTATGCACTACAAGTTCGTGCAAAAAAATCGCCGCGGGGAAGTGCGGGGAAGTTTACTTTTACACTAAAAGAAAATTAAATAACAAGAAAAAAATTAATTTTCTTAGCTACCAATTAGAACTTTTTTAATATAATTTTAACTTACATAAACTTTAGAAAAACAGTTTATATTAGCAATATCATACCTAAGGGTTCAGAATCCTTTTTTTTTTAAATTTAGAAAGACTATTTTATCGTAAAACGAGCTTAAAAAGTAGCGACCAATTTGCAAACGTACTTCACTCGCTTAACACATTCGGACACGAAGTGCTTAGTTTGTGGTGGTGGGGTGGAGGGGGGAAGCGCTCAAACCGAGAATAAGTCATAACACCAGGTGCCCCGAACTATATTGTTTATATTTATAAGGGATTCGCAGCTGAATGCTTCATTTCATTTTTTGACTTTTTGCCAGCTAAATCGTGATTCTGCCACACTGTGCGACCGACGGTTCATAGAAAAGTTTAAAAGCCTGTATACTTCAATTGGAAAATGCGTAATAAGAATCAAGCCTATGCGGCCTAAACTCCAATTTAAAAACACATATTTCGATAATATAGTCAAAACATGAATGAACAAACCGAAAAGTGATAACAATCTGCAAGGTTGATTTCTGCAATATCAATTGCTATCAACGCATAGTGATACTTTGGGATTATGTAAAACATTGTATGTTGAAACATATTGATTGTGATAAAGAAAAGATTTATGCGTTGCAAAAAAAAAGATACTAGAAAACGTCAGTTTAGGCCTCGTGCATTGATATAATAATGTAGTCTTTTCCGGCTACCTATTTCTAGCCTCCTTTAGGAGCTTTAACACAGCCAATTGCGCCTCGTAATTTAGAACCCTGGTCAAGTGACGAGGTCGACACCTGAGCGGGCACCCAACGAAACTTCGAGCGACATCGTACGCTAACGCCGCATGATATCAAAGATAACAAGTTTTCTCTTTTCATAAACTTAAAGTTAAGCAAATTTTTTACCATTGGCAAGTATCATTTTTAGCGTATCTAAGGGCAAACAAATAACTTTAAAGCAGATTTTCTCGTGTTTACCTTTTTGTCACTTAGCACGTTCTTCAACTAAGCTCTTCAATTGTTTGAGTATGGTTTAGGATCTAAGATTAACATTTTAACATATAATAAAACATGAAAAAAACCCTGGTAATCCAAAGATGTTTTTTAAATTTTAGCCCTTAAGCCGGGTAATTTTTTAGAAGTTTCTATTTTTGCAGGGGAAATCTTGAAACAAGAAAACCCTGAAAAGAATCGGAAATAGAAAAGCTTATTTTTTCACTCAAAACCAAATTTTACATCGAGTCGTGATATTTGAAATTATATAATTTAAATTTTTTATATAATTTGAAATTATATAAGAAATTTTCGTCAAAATTTCGTATATACATGCCCAGTTAGTTGTGGGAAATCTGGGCCGAGTGAACAATTTTTAGTTTTAAAGGGGGGAAAAGGGCCCGCTGGACCGGGGATCTCCCCAAAACAAATGCATCAGTGTTAATCCATTTCCCAAAAAAATATTTTCTCTGCCACATTTTTCCGGCTGTTTGAATTTTTTTTTTCAAGTAATTTTTTTTTTGTGGGTAAAATGTAAATGACTTACAGGTCCCGACCTTCCCCTTTTTTAAATTGGTTCGAATATTTTTTTTTTTTAAATTTTCAAAAAATAATTTTTTCAAAAAAATAATATTTGAAGCAATTTCAAAAAATGGGAAAAAATAGAAAACCGGGAAAATTTTTTCTACATTTATTATTTAAAAAAAAACCCTTTGTTAAAAAAAATTAAAAACGGGCCCGGGGAAAAGTGGCCGAGAAAAAAGTTTTTTCGCCATTGGATTTTAAAACTGAGGCACTTTGCTTCGGAGACCCTCGGTCCAGCGCGGGCCCCTTCCCCCTTAAAAATCATTTTAACCCGGGGGAACCCAACCGTGTGACAGAGGGTCGCCAAACCAAAGGGCCCCCTGTGGTAATTGAATAAAAAAATTTTCTAAGCCACATTTCTCAGGGGGGGGGGGATTAAAATTTATAAACGGATTTTTTTTAATAAATGTAGCCCGCCTTACAAAAGGTCCCTACCCAATCCTTTTTTTACAATTGATCAAATATTTTTTTGTAAAATTAATTTTTTGAAAAAAAAAAATCGAACATTTTTTTCCCCCAAATGGGGTTATAGAGACCTGAAAATCAGCTACATTTATCAAAAAAAAAAATCGTTTCGAAAAAAATTCAATACAGCCGGGGAAATGTGGGTTATAAAATACATTTTTCC
>JAFNEN010002690.1:0-15167 GCA_019343175.1 Oedothorax gibbosus
AAAAATGTAAAAAAAATTAAATTTAGTAAAAAAAATACTAAGAATTGTTTAAAAAACCTTAAATTGTTCAATAAAAATAATTTTGAAAACATCCATCGTCACTTGACCAAAAATTAACAAAAATGTAAAAAAAATTAAATTTAGTAAAAAAAATACTAAGAATTGTTTAAAAAACCTTAAATTGCTCAATAAAAATAATTTTGATAACATCCATCGTCACTTGACTGCGGTTCAAATTACGACGCCCGCCCGTCGCCAATTGCCATCGTGTAGATCTGATAATGCCTGACTTTGAAGAAAACGCATAACATTCGCCAAAAAATCCTTTATTAAAAATTACTTAATTAACCAATTTTAATAACCAATTAAACAGACCACTGACTTACTATTTCCAGCCTCCTTTAGGACACAGACAATTATGCCTCGTAATTCACAAGACAAATAATTTAAACCGATTAGTTTTAAGAGATTAGTTAACTTAAATTGTTCAATAAAAATAATTTTGAAAACATCCATCGTCACTTGACCAAAAATTAACAAAAATGTAAAAAAAATTAAATTTAGTAAAAAAAATACTAAGAATTGTTTAAAAAACCTTTAATTGCTCAATAAAAATAATTTTGATAACATCCATCGTCACTTGACTGCGGTTCAAATTACGACGCCCGCCCGTCCAAATTTTTTTATATAAAAATGTTTATCATCTGCAAAATACAACAGATCCAAAAGAAAATTAAGTCATTTGCATTTTTTGTTGAGATATACACAGTCAAAGTTGAACGCCCATAATGTTAAAAATTTTTCACAAACTTTTATTCATACCTCCACAAATAAAATGAATTAAACAAAGAATGTTTTTCATTATATACTTCTTAATCTTCCAAAAACAAATCACACAAGTTTTTTCATTTTTAATATTTTTTTTATTTCGAGATTTATTACAAGAAGAGATTATAAGAAATTACGAGACATAATTGGCTGTGTCAAAGCTCCGAAAGGAGGTAGAAATATGTTAAATTAATATACTGAATAGTAATAAAACTAAATAAATATTTATGGATAAATATTTATAATTATTATATTTTAAAATGCACAAATTACGAGACATAATTGGCTGTGTCAAAGCTCCGAAAGGAGGTAGAAATAGGTTAAATTAATATACTGAATAGTAATAAAACTAAATAAATATTTATGGATAAATTAACAGACTTGAGACTTATCAGACTTGAGAACGCCATATCCACTGAGCTACTGAACCCTGGTGCTTCTCAGGTTCAAAGCTTAAAATTATTATTCATGGCGCCATCTACATATTCAAAGTGAAGTTTATAATTGGATCTGTATTGTAAATATCATTATAAAAACTTAAGATTTTGTCGTTTCGCGCCATAATTTTAATATACTGAATTTTTTTTATACTGAATAGTAATAAAGGAGGTAGAAATATGTTAAATTAATATACTGAATAGTAATAAAACTGAATAAATATTTATGGATAAATATTTATAATTATTATATTTTAAAATGCACAAATTACGAGACATAATTGGCTGTGTCAAAGCTCCGAAAGGAGGTAGAAATAGGTTAAATTAATATACTGAATAGTAATAAAACTAAATAAATATTTATGGATAAATATTTATAATTATTATATTTTAAAATGCACAAATTACGAGACATAATTGGCTGTGTCAAAGCTCCGAAAGGAGGTAGAAATAGGTTAAATTAATATACTGAATAGTAATAAAACTAAATAAATATTTATGGATAAATTAACAGACTTGAGACTTATCAGACTTGAGAACGCCATATCCACTGAGCTACTGAACCCTGGTGCTTCTCAGGTTCAAAGCTTGAAATTATTATTCATGGCGCCATCTACATATTCAAAGTGAAGTTTATAATTGGATCTGTATTGTAAATATCATTATAAAAACTTAAGATTTTGTCGTTTCGCGCCATAATTTTAATATACTGAATTTTTTTTATACTGAATAGTAATAAAGGAGGTAGAAATATGTTAAATTAATATACTGAATAGTAATAAAATTAAATAAATATTTATGGATAAATATTTATAATTATTATATTTTAAAATGCACAAATTACGAGACATAATTGGCTGTGTCAAAGCTCCGAAAGGAGGTAGAAATAGGTTAAATTAATATACTGAATAGTAATAAAACTAAATAAATATTTATGGATAAATATTTATAATTATTATATTTTAAAATGCACAAATTACGAGACATAATTGGCTGTGTCAAAGCTCCGAAAGGAGGTAGAAATAGGTTAAATTAATATACTGAATAGTAATAAAACTGAATAAATATTTATGGATAAATATTTATAATTATTATATTTTAAAATGCACAAATTACGAGACATAATGGGCTGTGTCAAAGCTCCGAAAGAAATAGGTTAAATTAATATATTGAATAGTTCAGACATTCAAGTAATTCGAATAACCCAATTTTAATTAAAGCAATAAAAAGAAAGAAAAAAAGGTTAATTGTATCATTGTTGCCTGTAAGAACAAGGAAACAATACCTATCTAACAATAAATGTTAGGTATTTGTGCATTTTAAAAATTGTAGCTTAAATCTCTTGCAGAGAAAACAAGTTTACACTTCAGTTAATTTGCTTATCCCTCAGAGGGTTCAACAAATTATATTGCATTGGAAAGTGTGTATGTGGTGTGATCTACTATTATTTATTATTTTGGGCCCTTCGAGTCTGTAGTGCAACGACTCGTGAACCCATGGCTTGGCGGACATAAATGCCCTACACAAACCCTGTTACAAAAATTAGTTTAATATCGAAGGCATCGAATAGATACCGTATCAGATATTAAGCTGATAAGAACAGATAAAAACTTGTTTATTGATCCAAAGAAATATAAAAGTACAGACAAGCCAAACGGCGACAAAATAAAATATACAGAGTCCCCATAAGGGGACAGGATCGTGAGGTGCAATACAATAAGAAAATCAAAAACACAACAAAGACATAAAAAGGCAAAGCAGTAAATAAAAAGGCATACAATAGGATACATAAAAAGAACAATGGGGAAAAGAATACACAGTGTCGTAAAACAGCAGTAAAATACAAAAACAGAGACAAAAAAAAAAATAAATGACAGCGCTTCGGACAGATGACCTGCGTTAGGAAAAATCCGGCCCCCTTCCAGAAGAGGCAAAAGCTGGAGGGCAGGGAGAAGCAGGGCGGCGAGGCTGGGCAGCGGCAAAGGCAAGCAGAAGGCAGGTGGTGGGGCACAACCAGCCAGGTCCGACGGAGGCGAGGAGCGGGCCAGGCCAGCGAGGCGGGGCTGTAGATCAATCAGCGGCATCAGGGGGGTCCTGCACAGGGCCGACCATGAGCCATCTGTGACCTAATGCAGGCCCACAGAGACTACAAAGGAGCTGCACAGGTGTTATAGCTACTATCTGGGGGCGGCCGGGCAGGATGCCAGGAAACGAAGCCATCGTACCTCCTCGCGGTACGACGAGTCGAGGAGGGCGAGGCTCGTAACAGGCGAGAACCCTGAGAGGCAGCACAAAGATGGTCCAACCCACGTCCCGCCACCGTCGGAGCGGGCAGGAGGGAGAGCCAAGCAGGGCGTCAACCAGCACAGGAGAAGAGAGCAGCAGTCGCCACGAGCCCCGGGCAAGATGTCAGAGTAAAGGCGTGGCAGGGGGCGGCTCAAGACGGGGGACAGAGAGACTATCCCGATTCCAGAAGAGTCAGGCAAGATCAGGACTCAAAGAGGCCCGGACCGCGAGCCGACAGAGAAGAAGTGGCTCCCTGGACAGTGCCCAGGAGAAGGGTGGCGACAGCGAGCAGGGGCAGGAGCAGCACACCAAGGGAATAGAAAAAATAGGCACGCAAAGATGAATGAAGGTGCAGTAAACGGTCGGGGCTCACATCGATTGGGGTGAACCGGTAATATGGGAAACATAAATGTTCCTCGAATGCCCAATCGTGCGAGCACAGATAATTTTGCGCATCATCGTCGCGTACTTCCTGGACACACCAAGTTGCCCCAGGACATAATCGTTGCATGTGTCCCAAGAGCCTAGGGCACCCACGATGATGGCATCGACCGATGCGGTAATTCCCTTAGTGGCCAGTTCATCGACCAAAGGTTGATATTTGTTAATTTTAATTCGACGGGCCTTAACAAGAGCCTCTACGCGGTCCTCGAATGGCACCGTCACATCAATAATCAAGAGTGAACCGTCGGGGCGCCGAACGACAATGTCGGGGCGCAAAGGAAGAGTAGTGTCAGGGACCCGGCGGTTCACGGTGACAGTGCCGGACCGGCTGGGGATGGCACGGACAATGCGATCTTGAATTTCATTATGGCGGAGGTTCCAAGTGGCGCTGTGGGACGTGCAGTGGTTAATAACGTGGGGAATTGACTCGACCACGAACCCACAACGCCGGCATTTCCTGACTTGATTGCCGAACCTCCGCGTGCCATTAAGAGGCAAAACCCCCAGCCTGGCGCGATGGATGAAGCGCCAGTCGCAGAAGCGTGTGAAAGACCCGTCGGCGATGAAGGCAGAGGAGGCTGGGTGGAGGCTAACGGGGGCAGCTGTCTTCCCCTGGTCAGGTTTGGCACTAATCCTCTCCAGATAGTAATCACTCATAGCTGACTTCAGCTGTCTGAAGAGGTAGGCCCTAGAAGACTGGGTAATAGTAGTTGTCGACCTAGATGATATATGGCCGATCGTGATCTTAATCATTCCCGTGCCAGAACAACGGGACCAGGAGACGGGAAATTTCTTATTAAGACGGAGACATGCAGCCCGAACATTGGACCACACTGACCCCGCCACTCCGCCTCCTGATCTCGGCACGGGAAGAGAACCCGACAGGTAAGCAAAAATATTATCGTCTGTCGGGTCCACTCCAGCCTTCTTCCTGACAGCCTCCTTCAGAGATTGAGAAGCAGCCTCCCTAACCAGCTGATCTTTGCTGGATAACATCTTCATCGCATATGTAATGTGGTCGATGTCCACGGTGTCCGAGAGGGATTGGACACCGGCTCCGCCCTTCCGAATCGCGACGCGAACTATATTCGCGTCTGCTCGCTGAGGCAGGTTGAGAATAGATTTAACCCTGCTCTGAATTTTTTTATCGATCCTCAACACGTCCTTCTTTTTTAAGGCAAGGTTACGTGAAAGGAATTCTATCCGGGGTAAGATATGTCCCCGGATAGCCTGGAGCATCTGCCAGGGAGCCAACAAAGAATTGTGTATCAAATCTATCTGATCGCAGACCAGGTCGACAAGGCAGTGATAGTCCTGCTTGGGATTGTAGCCCACCTTGACGCCGAGGTACTTGTACGCCTCGTCATTCCGCAGGAAGGGGACTTGATGGCCCTGAATGAGGAAGGTGTTTGGAAGAGTGCCCCTGGCGCGAGGAGCGTTGCGAATGCCAAGGGTAGCACACTTACGGGGCTTAAAACGTAAGCCCGCCTTCTCTGCGGAATCAGAAATAACATTGAGATGCTGAGATAAGTCCTCGGCGGAGGGGGCCGCCAAGAGAATGTCATCGGCGTACGCCAGGAATTTAATATTCGAGCCCTGTATAACAATACCGCGGGCGTCATCACCGCTCACCGCCCGGAGCATGTGTTCGATGGTAAAATTGAAGAGTACAGAGCTCAGAGGACAACCCTGGCGCACGCCGGCCTCCATCGGGATGGCATCAGAGAGGCCCTCAGGGAGACGGATTTTGCACCTGGCATTGGTGTAAAGAGCTTTGATCATCTCGATGACCTGGGGGGGGACCCCGATGTGTGTCAGGCTCTCCAGAATCAGGGAGTGGGGGACAGCACCAAAAGCGTTCTCTAAGTCGAGCCAGGCCAGAAAAAGGTCAGATTTGGATGATCTAGCCTGACTCAACATGTGCTGTATAAGAAAGTTGTGCTCGAGGCATCCCTCAAACTCCCTGAAACCCTTCTGCTGAGGGGAGAGGACATGGTTCTTATTTCCCCAATCATCAAGACGATCCGCCAGACATCCCGAGAAGACCTTGCCCATGGTATTAAGGAGGGCAATAGGGCGCCAATTAGAGACATCGTCTCTGTCCCCGGCCTTGTGCGCCAAAACGATGTTAGCTTTGCGCCAAGCATCAGGGACGACACCAAAAATCTGGACCGCCCTACAGATAGTAGTTAAGATGAGGGCGCCAGGATCCTTTGCCTTCAGGATCGAGTAGGGAATGAGGTCAGGTCCCGGAGCGGAATTAGAAGAATTTAAAAGCTTTTTCCAAACCTCCTCTTTAGAGTAAGGGGCAAGAAGAACCTCATTCGAGGCAGGATCGGGGGCCGGAAAGTCAGAAAAAACAAATTCATGAGAATGTGGTCGTGAGGAGTAAACCTCTCCAAAGTGCGCAACGAGACGTTCCGCCGGGATAGGGCAAGGTTCCCGACCGCCGTGAAGAACGGCATCGACAGTTCGCCCTGGCATCAGATTGAAGTCCCGTTGCAATTTTGTAGCAGCCTCTTTGTCATACGTTGACAGACCATTGTTAAAAAAAGTGGAGGACTGAGCCCCCTGTCGGCCCAGCGCATCCGCAAGGATCGGGGGGACGGCAGCAGTGATGGGGGGACGACGACGACGGCCGCGACGAGCCGGCCGACGGAGAGCCTGCTGGAGCTCAGCCGTGTAGATGGTAATTTGGTCGTCTAGGGCTTCGATAGAGGAGATGTTAACAAAAATGTCAATCCACTTTTGTTGGAAGAAGCTTGGACGGGCGTCGCCCAAGAACAAAAGTCTATCGTCAGGAAAGATAGCTGGCGGGACCCCGTCATCCCAATCAACGTCGTCAGTCGGTTCACCAGGCGGGTCATCACCTGGGGGAGATGGCGGGGGGGCAACAGGGCCGGGACCGATTGGAGCGAGATCACCAATCAAGGAAGGCCCATCATCACAATCGCCCAGCATGGGCAGATTACCCTGCCCACAAGGGGGTCCCATAGCCAGAATTGCCTCATCAGGTGGGGGCCAAGCGACGTGGCCAGGCGCAGGTCGGGGAAAGGCCGGAGGCGGCATCCACAGAGGGGGAGGGCCAGCCGGGAGAGGAGGGGTCAACCCCACGGCAGGACCGCAGCGTGGAGGCCAAGGCGGGAATGGCGGTGGGCCCAAGTGAAAAGCAGAGGGGGCCGGAACTGCGGGAAGGCCAGGGGCAACATCCCACACAGCAGAGTCTCTCAAGACTGGAGAAGGAGCACGCGCTGGCGACGCAGGGTCCGTGGGGCCCGTCCAGGGAGAGTGAAGTATCTCACCGGGCATGGCAAACGGTCCAGAAGGGGAAAGATCCAAGGGGACCCCAACCTCGCAAAGAGAGGAGGGAGTCGACGATGTGATCAGAATATCCGGTCGGGCCCCCAAGAGGACCGGGGGAGTGTGAATCGGCCATCCAGGAAGAAGACCCGAAGGCAAGCGCCAACTGAGATCAGGAGGAGGAGCCGAAGGGCCCGGGCGGTACAAGAGCATAGGATCAAGGGCGCCAGGGGTCAACCAGGGGCTGGGCGCCGTCGGAGACAGTGTCTGGCAGAGCGAAGATGAAAGTCTCGTCGAATTTCCCAGGCACAATTCGAGATCCCCGTCGGAGTCAGCAAACCGAGATGAGACTGAAGAGTCAGAAGGACACGGGGACATCAAACCACCAGTCAAGCGAACATCAGAGGAGCCAGGCATATGAGACAGCATACAGTTCGCCGCTGACTCCTCACATCTGAAGTAGCGCTCACAGTAGATGCACGTGAATGTTCTAGGGGGTGAAATATCAATCAAGGGGGGAGCACCCCGAGGCAGCAGAGTGACCGCCGAAGAGGCAGTCATAGAAGGAACAGTGCCACTGACGGCTCCAGAAGAGGTAGGAATGTGCTCTGCCAGAGGGGCCGGCATCAGCATCTGGAGTCGGGCCTCAGAGGGAGAGCGCAGTAGGCTGTCCACCCAGGTGAGAGAGGGGGACGCCAAGGTCAAGTCGAGAGTGTTCGTCTCCCCCCGGACGAGCCGCTCAGGGGGGGTCGTTCCAGTCCGGGACGGGAGAGCGGTGGGCCCGCGTCCTCCAGACGCAACAGGATCATGGACCAAGGCCGAGATGGCACTGAGGGGCACCAAAGGCGGAAAGCATGGGAGGCGACCGCATGTCGTAAGTAGTCCGACCGGGACGGGTGTCACAGGAGGAGTGCCGGTCCCAGAGGAGCCAGCATGGTCGGGGGAAGCATCCGACGAGGGCCAGTCAGCAGTGTGGCCCCAAGGAGGGACGGTAGGAGTGATGTTCACTGGAACAATAGGAGCAGCTGTGCCAGCATCGATGGCGCCAGCGCGACCAGGACAATCACGGTGGGTCGTCACGAGAAGTCCTCCATCAGGCAGACACGGGGAGATGGGCACATCAGAATGGATGCCCAGGCCAGCAAATGTGCCAGCATCAGAGGTGCCAGCAGGATCCGGGCAGTCAAGTAGGGGAGACGCCCCATCCGAGGGACAGGAGAGGGAGTGGTCCGCAGGCAGAATGACAGATAGAGCCTGTGTGCCAGCAGCGGGGGTGCCAGCAGCAAGAGTGCCAGCATGTCCAAAAGGGTCCTTTAGAGTGTGCCCCCCCGCAAGGGCAGCTCGAGGCGGGGGGAAGAAAGGAGGGAGCCCCCGGACGATAGGTGTGCCGGCCCCAGCGAAGCCAGCGTGGGCAGGAGAGGCATCCAGCAAAGGCACACCAGTAGTGTGGCCACAAGGCGGGAAGGCAGCAGGAGTGAAAGTCAATGGCAAATAGGAAGCAGCTGGGCCAGCATCGACGGCGCCAGCGCGACCAGGACGGTCATGGTGGGTCGTCGCGGAGAACCCCCCATCAGGCAGAAGCGGGGAGGCGGGGGAGGTCAATGGCACATAGGAAGCAGCTGGGCCAGCATCGATGGCGCCAGCGCGACCAGGACAGTCATGGTGGGTCGTCGCGGAGAGCCCCCCATCAGTCAGAAGCGGGGAGGCGGGGGAGGTCAATGGCACATAGGAAGCAGTTGGGCCAGCATCGATGGCGCCAGCACGACCAGGACAGTCATGGTGGGTCGTCGCGGAGAGCCCCCCATCAGGCAGAGGCGGGGAGGCGGGGAAGGTCAATGGCACACAAGAAGCAGTTGGGCCAGCATCGATGGCGCCAGCGCGACCAGGACAGTCATGGTGGGTCGTCGCGGAGAGCCCCCCATCAGGCAGAAGCGGGGAAGCGGGGGAGGTCAATGGCACATAGGAAGTAGCTGGGCCAGCATCGATGGCGCCAGCGCGACCAGGACAGTCATGGTAGGTCGTCGCGGAGAGCCCTCCATCAGGCAGAAGCGGGGAGGTGAGGAAATCAGAGTGAGTGCCCAGGTCAGCACACGCGCCAGCACCAGGGGTGCCAGCAGGGTCTGGGCAGTCAAGCAGGAGAGACGGCACCTCAGAGGAACCGGAGGGGGGCTGGTCCGCAGGGAGAAAGACCAAGGGAGCCTGGGTGCCAGCAGCAACATTGCCAGCAGCAGGGGTGCCAGCATGATCAGCCGGCAGAATAGGCCGTAAAAGAGCGGGATCAACATGGGCATTGTCTTCATGGCGGACTGTACTGGGGGAGGGAGCAGGAGAGAGTAGGTTAACCAGGACAGGAGAACCAGCAGCTCCAGCAGCACCGATCGGGAGAGTTTTCCCAGGAATGGCAGAAGAAGAGGCTCGGGGAGAGGCGCCAGCAGGGGGAGTGGACAAGGGCGAGCGCGGACTCCCACCAGCCCCAGCAGCCGGTCTCCCGGGCCTCGCCCTGGCGCCAGCAGCAGCACCCGAGGGCCTAGTTAAGTGCGAAGCTTTCTTGGGACGAGGGGCATGCGACTTGCACTGTGCTGTGCCCCTTTCATCATGCTTAAGCATCGAGGACATGAAGGGAAAAGAGACATCACACTTCGTGCAGCGGAAGTTAACCCTGCCCTGGTGGACATCGGAGTGAGCCTTAAGAACGTGCTTCTTATATGACTCCACGCCCGAGTGGATCCTTTTCCTGGTCGGTTCATCTGTGTCAGCCGTGAGTACCAGGGGCTCAACGCCACCGAAGACACCGGAGGACCTGGTTGAGGTCCTCGCCGTAGTACAGATTGGGCAGAGGATCGGGACCTTGATCGGATATGGAACGTCCATGGACGTTATCAAAGACGTCATGGCCAGCAGCAGGGAAGGAGAGTCAACGGGGGGAAGACCATCAGGTCATTGTCGAAAAGTCGCAGTGATCAGCAGACCACGAGTCAAATAAGAAATAAAAGGGTTAAACGTCAGGTGATTCGCACGGAAAAACAATCACAAATCACAACACAATCATCATAATAGCGTGCACTATCGGTGATGATGGGCACGCATATCAGAAGAAGAGCGCACATGCGCGGGAGTCATAGTAGTCGGGAGGCCGCGACGAAGAACTGGTGATGTCACGGTCACGTGATCTCGGGGAGCCAATGGCAGCCGGGGAGGCCGTCAAGATGGATGCCGCAGATTATGAGCACGGGAATAGACACAGTACAACAGATAGTTCAAAGTCAGATAATTCACGACGTAGGCATCCAAAAAGGTCGAGACTTACATCAGTGGCATCAGGAAGAGGCGAGGAGGAGTTTAGTAACAAGTTCGCAAGCCAAAATCCACACACTATTGAGATGCGACTCGGAGACACATGAGATATGACCGATGACACGTTGAAGATGTTCAGAGTCAAATTAGTCCAACAATAAATGTCCGAGTGAGACAAATTTCATATCAGGCGACGAGTTTCAAGATGGGGAATGCAAATGAGTAATAAATAGGTGAATAAACATGATAAAAGCACACGAAAAGATGAAAAAACACGGAGCGCCGGGAAACACGTCACGCACGTCACCGCTACACTTTCATCGCTACACTTTGATCTTAGCCAAAAGGCCGAGAAGCGATAATGAATCTTTTAAATTAAAAATAAATATTAAAATTTAAAAACAGTTAAAAATTGGTATCCATACACTTAAATATAACCTTAAATAAACCCGCGCGCTCGCAAATCCTACATATTAAAAACATGTTACCATGGTTGATATTTTAAAGCAGTCAAATATCTAAAAAGTTAAATTCCAAAAATTAACAAAAATGTAAAAAAAATTAAATTTAGTAAAAAAAATACTAAGAATTGTTTAAAAAACCTTAAATTGTGCAATAAAAATAATTTTGATAACATCCATCGTCACTTGACTGCGGTTCAAATTACGACGCCCGCCCGTCGCCAATTGCCACCGTGTAGCTCTGATAATGCCTGACTTTGAAGAAAACGCATAACACCGAAATCGTGAAATTCTGGATTAGTTTTAAGAGATTAGTTAACTAAACTAGTAAAATTAACAAATAATATTACATTATTTTATATTTTTAAATTTGTTTAAATTAATTTAATAAATTTAAGGAATGAAATTTCACTCAACTTATTTTAAAATCTTTTATTAAAAATTACTTAATTAACCAATTTTAATAAGTAACAGACTTTAAGAAATAACCTAATTGAATAATTAAACAGACTACTGACTTTCTATTTCTAGCCTCCTTAAGGACACAGACAATTATGCCTCGTAATTCACAAGACAAATAATTTAAACCGATTAGTTTTAAGAGATTAGTTAACTAAACTAGTAAAATTAACAAATAATATTACATTATTTTATATTTTTAAATTTGTTTAAATTAATTTAATAAATTTAAGGAATGAAATTTCACTCAACTTATTTTAAAATCTTTTATTAAAAATTACTTAATTAACCAATTTTAATAAGTAACAGACTTTAAGAAATAACCTAATTGAATAATTAAACAGACTACTGACTTTCTATTTCTAGCCTCCTTAAGGACACAGACAATTATGCCTCGTAATTCACAAGACAAATAATTTAAACCGATTAGTTTTAAGAGATTAGTTAACTAAACTAGTAAAATTAACAAATAATATTACATTATTTTATATTTTTAAATTTGTTTAAATTAATTTAATAAATTTAAGGAATGAAATTTCACTCAACTTATTTTAAAATCTTTTATTAAAAATTACTTAATTAACCAATTTTAATAAGTAACAGACTTTAAGAAATAACCCAATTGAATAATTAAACAGACTACTGACTTTCTATTTCTAGCCTCCTTAAGGACACAGACAATTATGCCTCGTAATTCACAAGACAAATAATTTAAACCGATTAGTTTTAAGAGATTAGTTAACTAAACTAGTAAAATTAACAAATAATATTACATTATTTTATATTTTTAAATTTGTTTAAATTAATTTAATAAATTTAAGGAATGAAATTTCACTCAACTTATTTTAAAATCTTTTATTAAAAATTACTTAATTAACCAATTTTAATAAGTAACAGACTTTAAGAAATAACCCAATTGAATAATTAAACAGACTACTGACTTTCTATTTCTAGCCTCCTTAAGGACACAGACAATTATGCCTCGTAATTCAAAGACAAATAATTTAAACCGATTAGTTTTAAGAGATTAGTTAACTAAACTAGTAAAATTAACAAATAATATTACATTATTTTATTTTTTAAATTTGTTTAAATTAATTTAATAAATTTAAGGAATGAAATTTCACTCAACTTATTTTAAAATCTTTTATTAAAAATTACTTAATTAACCAATTTTAATAAGTAACAGACTTTAAGAAATAACCTAATTGAATAATTAAACAGACTACTGACTTTCTATTTCTAGCCTCCTTAAGGACACAGACAATTATGCCTCGTAATTCACAAGACAAATAATTTAAACCGATTAGTTTTAAGAGATTAGTTAACTTAAATTGTTCAATAAAAATAATTTTGAAAACATCCATCGTCACTTGACTGCGGTTCAAATTACGACGCCCGCCCGTCGCCAATTGCCACCGTGTAGCTCTGATAATGCCTGACTTTGAAGAAAACGCATAACACCGAAATCGTGAAATTCTTTATTAAAAATTACTTAATTAACCAATTTTAATAACCAATTAAACAGACCACTGACTTACTATTTCCAGCCTCCTTTAGGACACAGACAATTATGCCTCGTAATTCACAAGACAAATAATTTAAACCGATTAGTTTTAAGAGATTAGTTAACTTAAATTGTTCAATAAAAATAATTTTGAAAACATCCATCGTCACTTGACTGCGGTTCAAATTACGACGCCCGCCCGTCGCCAATTGCCACCGTGTAGCTCTGATAATGCCTGACTTTGAAGAAAAACGCATAACACCGAAATCGTGAAATTCCGGCTAAGTCCCTCAAAAAGTCTGCACTTAGAAAAATTTAACATGCCACAGCGAAATCATGAAATATCGGCTAAGTCCCTCAAAAAGTCGGCACTTAGAAAAATTTCGAACATGAAACAGCGAAATCGTGAAATTCCGGCTAAGTCCTCAAAACAACTAATTATTCAAGTTCAACAAATAATTCATTTTCGAAAACGTAACCGCGAAACGAATACGGCAAAAACCGTCATTTCGTGGTTTCGCGTTTTGCTGCGAGCGCGTAAAGAATGGATTCTTAACTTGTGCGCCGGTGTCCATACCCTCCCTTAAGTTATTAGTAGTATTCCTCCGTAAAGAGGGCGTACGGCGTTCCTGCTGAGGGAGAGGCCGCAGGAATCCGACCGCACGCCCGGTTCATATTTTTCCGATTCGGCTTGCGAACCATCGCACCAACCGAACTGTCATTTCAATTTTAGAGTCCCAACATATTTCCAAGTCCGGCTTGCCAACGACCGACTTTTCATTTCAATTCAATTCCGCGATGTGCACCATCATCGCATCAACCGACTTGCCATTTCGGTTTTCGTCCAACGCGCGGGGGGGCAACGCGTAATTCTTGGGTAGGAACGACACGCCGCACGCTTCATTGCCAACCATCTACCCCCTATATAAGGCGCAGAACAGCAACTACTACCTACCCAAAACCAGTTCCGACGTTCCCCCTCCGCTTTCTCGTCGGCGCGTTTCCCCCACTACGGGAGGAAAAAAAAAAACCTCTGGACCTACAACCTGCTTTAGCCGAACGGGTGACGAGAGGTGGTCCGTTTGCCGTACTTTGTACTTTGAAACTCGTTCGGACTTAGAAAAAAGTCGGGACTCTGAAATTCGTTCGGACTCTGACATATTTTTCGACATTTTCGCTGATTTGTTTTGAAAAGTATTGAGCACAAAACACCAAACATTCTTAGTTAGAAACGATTTTTTATCGATTTAAATTACTCAATTAAGAAATAAAATAATTCAAAGAACATTTGTTGACTGCTTTTTATTATTTAAGTGTCGTAATTATTAAATTAAATCCACTTTAGAAACGGTCATTACGGCCACTGCAAGAGTTGGGTTTGTTTTGAAAACTTTCGAGCGTAAAACGCAAACTATCACAATTAAATACAATTATTTCTACATTCAAATTACTCAATTAAGAAATAAAATAATTCAAAGAACATTTGTTGACTGCTTTTTCTTATTTAATTTTCGGAATTATTAATGAAAACTTACATTACAAACTTGCATTACGGGCCTCGGACAGAGTGCGGTTTGTTTGAAAACTTACGAACATGAAAAGCAAACTTTCACCATTAAAAACAATTTTTTCTACATTCAAATTACTCAATTAAGAAATAAAATAATTCAAAGAACATTTGTTGACTGCTTTTTCTTATTTAATTTTCGGAATTATTAATGAAAACTTACATTACAAACTTGCATTACGGGCCTCGGACAGAGTGCGGTTTGTTTGAAAACTTACGAACATGAAAAGCAAACTTTCACCATTAAAAACAATTTTTTCTACATTCAAATTACTCAATTAAGAAATAAAATAAAGCAAAGAACACTTGTTGACTGCTTTTTATTATTTAAGTGTCGTAATTATTAAATTAAATCCACTTTAGAAACGGTCGTTACGGCCACTGCAAGAGTTGTGTTTGTTTTGGAAACTTACAAAGATAAAAAGCAAACTATCACAATTAAATACAATTTTTTCTACATTCAAATTACTCAATTAAGAAATAAAATAATTCAAAGAACATTTGTTGACTGCTTTTTCTTATTTAATTTTCGGAATTATTAATGAAAACTTACATTACAAACTTGCATTACGGGCCTCGGACAG
>JAFNEN010002691.1:0-27854 GCA_019343175.1 Oedothorax gibbosus
CCGAAGTCAAGCAACCCCGGGCGCGGTCGTACTTTGGGAGGGTACCAACCTGGGAAAACCTCGTTTTTTTAATCGTTCTTAGTAATGTTATTAAATGCCCGCAGACTGTCAACGGCCATAGTCAGAAACACTCCGATTTAATCGTTGCAGGTCTTACGGTATGTTTTTTTCTTTCTTTTTTAAAACTGATCTGCACCTTATTCCGGGCCCTATTTTATGGTTGAATCGATGACTTGCTTTTGATCATTGACGGTACTTTATATACACTACTGCATTACAGCAGACTGTCACGGCCATAACAGCATGTTGAAAGCCTAACCGGTTCTTCGTCCGATACCGAAGTCAAGCAACATCGGGGGCGCGGTCGTACTTGGGGAGGGTGACCACCTGGAACACCTCGTTCTTTTTAAATGCGTTCTTAGTAATGTTAATTAAATGCAGCAACTGGTCAACGTGCCATAGCAATGTTTGAAAGTACCGGTTTTCTCCGTCGGAATCATCTCGTGAAGTCACAGCATACATCGGGGGCGCGGTCAGTACTTGGGAGGGTGACCACCTGGGAACACCTCGTTCTTTTTAAATCGTTCTTAGTAATGTTATTAAATGCAGGCAGACTGTCACGGCATAGCATGTTGAAAGTACCGGTTCTCGTCCGGATCACCGAAGTACAGCAACATGGTCCGTCAGTACTTGAGGAGGGTGAACCACCCTGGGAACACCTCGTTTCTTTTTAAAATCGTTCTACACGTAATGTTATTAAATGCAGTCCAGATCCAAAACACGTCCGTTAATCGTTGCGTCTTAGTATTTTTTTTCTCTCTTTTTAAACACTGAATTCGTGCCACATTATTCCGGGCCCTATTTTATGGTTTGAACATACTTATTTTAATCAATTGAGACGGAACGTTATATAAAAAACTACTGCCTACAGGTCAGACTCGTCAACGGCCATATCAATGTTTGAACTGTACCGGTTTCCGTCCGTCACCGTAAGTCAAGCAACATCGGCGCGGTCAGTACTTGGGAGGGTGACCACCTGGGAACCCTCGCTTCGTTTTAAATCGTTCGGAGTAATGTTATTGAAATGCAGCAGACACTGTCAACGGCCATAGGCATGTTGAAATACCGTTTCTCGTCCGATCACCGAGTCCAAAACATCGGGCGCGGTCAGGTACTTGGGAGTGACCACCTGGGAAAACCTCGTTCTTTTTAATCGCTTCTTAGTAATGTTATTTAAATGCAAGCAGACTGTCAACGGCCATAGCAATGTTTGACAAAGTACCAGTTCTCGCCCCCGATCACCGAAAGTCAAGCAACATCGGCGCGGTCAGTCTTTGGAGGGTGACCACCTGTGGAACACCTCGTTTCCTTTTTACAAGAATCAACGTTCTTAGATAATGTATTTAACAATGCACCAAGTCAGAAACACTCCGATTTAATCGTTGCGATCTTAGCTTATTTTTTGTTTTCTTTCCTTTTTAAAAACTGAATCGCACATTATTTCCGGGCCCTATTGTTGTTATGGTTGCTTATCATACTTATTTTAATCAATTGTACCTGGTCACTTTATATACAAACTACTGCAATTACAGCAGACTGTCAACGGCCATCATGCATGTTGAAAGCTACCGGTTCTCGTCCGAGTCACCGAAGTCAAGCAAACAGCGGGCAGGCGACACAAAATGCCAATCAGTTTGTTTAACTTGAGCGACGGGGTGACCCGTATACAAACCGTTTTAGCTTGAGGAACACCTCGTTCCTCCTCTCTCCTTTTAAACTCGCTTTTCTTCGAGAGTAAATGCTTATTTAAATGCAGTCAGACTGTCAACGGCCATCAGCATACGTTGAAAGTACCCGACTGGGGGTTCTCCGTCCTGCTCGCGTAGAGGGCAAGTCATTACACACCGAAGTCCATAAAGTGTCGCAAATTCCGGGCGCGGTCTAGTTACTGTGGGGAGGGTGTGACCGCACCATGTGACTACATCTGACCAACGGACAGTCGTGTCTTTTTAAATCTTTTTCTTAGTATGTTATTAAATGCAAGCAGACTGTCACGGTGCCATAGCATTGTGTTGAAAGCAACCGGTGTCGTTCCCTGATCACCGAAGTCAAGCAAAACATCGGGCGGCGACCTCGGTCCAGCGGTACTAAATGTGGAGGGTGACCACCTGGGAACAACGCTTCGCCGGAAAGTCTATGTGTCGTATTTTTAATAATTGCGGCGGTCCGTCGGCTTTTCGGCGAGAGTAATGTTTATTAAATGCACGCATAGTCGGAGAAAACTACGGTCCCGTATTTAATCTGCCTTTGCCGTCTTAGGTATACGTTCTCCTTTTCAGTTCTTTTTTCTTCTCCACAAAATCAGACTGTAATTTTTCTACGTCTCAGTTGGTGGCATAGCAACAGAACCATATGATGTCCGTGCAACATTGGTTGCGGAAAGCATAAAGATTTTAAATGGTTCAAGAAAAACTATTCACTTATGCAATGTATAAAAAACATCAAATGGTTATATATTGTACTCGACGAGTGGATAAACTCTGTGATATTTTGTATTTATTAATAACATAACACTTTTTGCAATTAGCACCGCACTCAGGGCATGTACTGTCCAACGGCGGGCCATCTAAAGTTGATTTTTATCGGTCTAATGGTTTGAGAGTAGTACTTCAGTGGATATTCACACTATATCAGATGGCTCCCGATCACCACGCTGTTGTGGGGGGGGGGGATGATGGTCCAAAACGCAACAGCTTTCGTGTATGAGGGCCGCCGGCGACATCAGTCTCACCTTTTGGGGTGAGTGACTTAACGTGACCGATCCTCCAATTAGGGGGACATCACCCTGATTGATTCTACGATTCTTTTAAAAATCGATTTCTTTATTTTCGCGGATTTTTTCCCGAAATTCCTTGTTTTGGATGATAGTAATGTTTTAAATGCGCAGACTGGTCAAACGATTTTTTGTTACCCATCAGCTACATGTTTTTTTGAGACAAGCTACCGGTTCATTCGGGTTGGTGATTAACCGGCTCCATCAATGTTTCAGATCGTCAGACTGTCAACAAAAATACTCAACGTAAAAAATAAATCTGAACAGTTAAACCAGAAGGACCACACTCGGGCGCGGACGAGGACCTCAGTAACTTGGGCAGGGTGACCTGACGGCGATTGAGTGACAACTTAATGGTGGTCGAATAGCTAGGAATAGAAAACCCCCCAATTGGGGAGGCACGGGATTGAAGGCACTCAAGAAAATGAAATCCCAAGGTTACATTACGGCATCGAGACTCTTGAAACTTCATGCTAACATATGAAATTGTATAAAACTTAAACTAAAAAATTCAGTATCTTCTTCCACTTATTTGTAAGTGGATAAAACTATTAAGGTAATTTGTCTACTGTTATTAATATGGCAGAATTTCCAGATTCTTGAATTTCATTCAAAGGGGTTAATTTTTAAAGCAAATTTGTAGAGGACTGTTGAGGTACCAAAAGCACTGTTAATGATGTTCGGTTCGAATCAAATCTGAAATTAATATTATTTAAATGAGTAAGGTATTTTTTTGTTTAAAACACAAAATGTGCCTAGTTGTAGATTTGCATGTTTGATTTCTAGGTCTGAGTCCTGTGTTTCTTCCTCCGGGTGTAAATTGCCTAACAGTGCGAACGACTGTCCGATCAACTTCTTTTTGCCTTTAAACAAACATTCTCATATGAGGTACAGGGTGTTTATAGGGGATCTTTATCTTACACTCAAGCCAAGTCGCAAACGAATATCTTTCAACAAAGCATTATGTACAAACAAGGAGCCGCCACAACACCTACGCCGGGAAATATCAAACGATAGACAAATCAGGAAATGAACAGTACATAGTAGGGAGGACAGAGTGAACCCACCAAAAGAAAAATATAGCAGGAATAGATAGTCGCAATCATCACACACCATCGGGTTCTGCTTTTTTTAAAATCCTACGATTGGAATTTTCTATAATAGATTTCAACGAATATCTTGGAATTAAGATAATGTGGTGCTCAGATTAAATAATATGGAAGTAAGAAGAAGGAGACAAAACATGAATCACAACTGGGCAGATGAAAGGTGTGGTTGACCTATGTTTTTCACTTAATTACTTTAAATTCCTTTGTACAAAAGATATCCGTTGTCGGCAGACGAGACTCGATTCGTTCGACTGTCCCCTTCCTTCGACGGACCGTCGGTCCTTTTCAATTAAGATCGCCTAACGAAATGGAACGCGAACATTACGGAATGATTTATTTGGTTGCATCGACGATTAGTGGCATCACAGATTAAACTCAATCACTGTCAACAAAAAAGTCGTTGTTGCGTTTTACCTTCAGGTAAGTCTGGGAAAAGAAACTTTTCATTTCTGGTTTGTACCCGAAATATTTACCCATTAATAATCTGTTTAATTTTTACCATCTGAATAATTTGTAATTTTAAAATTCCTTTTGTTTGTGTATCATTTAACAAAAGAGGATCTAGTCAGAAATTGACATACCAAAAAACGAAACACTTTACGTAACAACAACTCTCTATTTCCCGGCCAGTCGACGGCCTACTTCTTAACTAGGCACTTTTACGCACAAAAATTAACTTAATTACTTATAATCAATTGAACCCCGGCGACACTCGTTATATAAACCTACTCCGAGTATGCATCTTACATGTAAGGACCGAAAAAGCACACGGGCGGTATTCTTTTAGTCCCATTAAACTCACCCGGTGCAACCGGACGTCCCTATCCCTAACCTAAGCTAGTTCGTACACGAAGAGACTTGACCAGCAGAATGACATGTTTGATGTAAATGCCCTAAGTATCTCTTCGGCTTAGCAGAATAATGTTCTGTTACGCTATAAAGCGATCCTCACTTCCACTAATCTAAACGCGATTAAAAACAGAAAAAAAAACTTTCTTGTATTTAAAACAGGTTTGGTCGTTTTTGTTACCCAGGAAAAACTAAAATTAAAAAAACAGAACCATCAGTAGTATTTTTCTCGGTAAAAGATATATCCAGGGTATTCTATTATCTGTAAAAACCAGTCTACAAGTTGTTTTCTTTTAAAAAGGAATGGTATAGGCCACATCGATCTCGGTATTGCGAAAATGTGAAATCGTCTTTTCTTCATTAGAATTATTTTCCGTTTTACCTTTTCGCCATTCGTTCTAGCCTGTTTGTCAACCTACGTCATAGGGGCTACGGGGATGTCTGGTAAAACTAATAAACATCTGCAATACTGCGGTGTTTTAACCACGTTGGACGGTGAGAATGAACTCCTCACTCCTTCGTTCTTTTTTAGCATTCTCATGTTCTCTTTTGTTTTTTTATTGTTTGGTTTTCGGTCTTGGATGCTGTAAAATGGAAGATATAGGCGAATTAAGCTGGTACAATGATGCAGCAGTTACTGTCCTTAGACAGTTTTAAATCGAGGACTTTATTGTCATTCCTGTGCGTCAAATAAGCGTGAAACGATGTCCATGGGTCGAATGAGATATTAGGCTTATTTTTATAAATGGGCTTGTTTCACTGGGTGCCAGGGAGTAGATTCTGGCAACAAAGCATTAGTCGTTCCAGAAGTACCGGGCGGCTCCTTGTTGTGTGGTTCTCCATTTTTCCTCTTTTCTTCCTCTCGTTTTCCTCTTCCTAGACTATACTTTTGCCGTTCTATTGGTTATCGTGCAGACCATCAAATTAAGACGGTTTCTCCATAAAGACAAATATTTTATGCAAGGGTGTGTTGCTGACAGTGTGTTTTTCTAAAATAGATTCCCTCACTCAAAGGCGGAAGTGTTTTTTTTCTAATGCAGTGACCACCCAAGTTTCTTGAATTTTGGAGATATGAGTAAATGATTTAGGACAACCACAACCAATATCGCGACAGCATAGCTATCAGTTTGTCATTTTAAAAAAAATATTTAAAATCGCAACTAAATAAAATATCGAACTTTCTATTTTCTTGAGGAAAACGAGTAATGTCTATTAAATTTCAATTTCGACATAAGTCAAGCACAAAGAGATTCGAGAAAAACACTGATAAGCCGATCAAAGACCCGCAGGAGTGCCTCAGTTTGCCAGCATGTTGAAGATTCACACGTACGTAGAACCACAGCCCGCCAGTTTAATTCCTGAGGGGCGGATTGTGCGTGCGCGCGGGTATTCTTAAAGAAAAAACCGGATTTCTTAGAAAACCGTTTTTTTACAACGAAAGTCAAAAAACACCGCACCGCTTAAAAAACCGACACTCGCGGGCGCGGGTTTACCGGGGACCTTGAAAACCGTTTTTAAAAACAACCCAGCGGTGTTTTACATCCCATGGAGAGGGCTAGACCACCTGGGAATTCCCAACGAAAACCGGTTTTTCAACACGGCATCATGTAAACACGGGTTTTTTTTTCTTTTTTTTTTTTTTTTTAAATCTTAATAATTTCGTTTTTCTTTTGTAGTAATTGTTATTAAAATCTGCAGTCATTTTATTCTTATTTTTTTTATTTTTTATTTGTTCATCCCCGGTTTTGTTGCTCTATATGCACATGTTGATCGTATGTACCTTTTAAGGTTCTAAACGACTAAAAAAAAACCGAAAAAACTTTTCATTTTTTTTTATTAATTTGATTGAAAAAATCAATAAATAATAACTATTAATTAAATTTTTAAAAAAAGGAAAAATTCCCAAAAATTAAACAAATAAACTAATTAAATTTATTAATAACAAACAATAAACAATTTAAAAATTAAATTAATAATTACAAATTATTATGATGTCATTAATAATAAATTTTATTTTTATTTTTTTGTTTTTAAAATTATTAATCTCTTTTTTCCCCTTTCCCCGGTTTTCTTTTTTTTGAGATTTCTTTACTTTACTTTCGATTTTTAAAAAACAATTCCAGTAAATTTTAAGTGTTTATAGTGTGTTTTTTTGTTTAAAACTAATTTCCCAAAGTTTTCTTTCAAATTCTTAATATTTAAAATTATACGTCCCTTTTTTTTTTCCTTTTTATTTCGTTTTTCTAATAAGGGTTTTTAGTATTTTTTATAAAGGTTTTCATTAAATTTCATCTCTTTTTCCCCTTTCAAAGTACTTTTTTCCCCTATTTTTTCAGCGATTTTAGTACATACTTAAATTATGCCCTGCGCTTTAAAAATTAAATTAATTAATAAATTATTTTAAATTACATTGAATATAAAATAATTACTTATTTTTTCTTTCTTGTGAAATTTTAAACACAACTTTCGACCTAATTTGGGTATTAATGCCAGGGTTTACGAAACAGGGAACGGGGAAAACAATAAAAAAATAAAAAAAAAAAATTTAAACCCAAAAACACCAAACTAAAATTAAATAAAAAAAACCCTATAAAAAAATACAAAGTTAAAAAACTTTAAAGAAAATTATAAAAAGCTTATGTAAAAATTAAACTTTAAAATGAACGCGTCTCAATTCACAAGTATGGGCAACTCAGTTTAGAGTGATCCCTAATTCGTGAGAAACCCGCGAACGGCATGGGGGCCGATTCGAAGAAAATTTTTTTATCGAAACCCCAAATTTATGAATACTTGTCTAATATTTTACTTCTTATATAACCCTGTGCAGCCTTGTTCAAAATCCGCCGGCCACACAACCTAAAACAAAAATACATTATAAATGACCTTCCCCCCCTTTTTCCCGCCAAATTAAGATGGAGGGGGACAAACCCTTTTTTTTTGGGGGTGATTTCTTCAAAGAATATTAATGTTTAATAATATCCAAAATTTTTTTATTATAAAAAGCTCTACGAAGGAAGTGTTTTTAAAGCTTAAAAATTTAAAAAAATTGAGGGAAGCCGATTTTGTAGCAAACACTTTTCGTCGGGCCTTTATTTCATTAAAACTTTAAACTGATAATCGAAAAAGCGGGAAAATATATGAAAAATTTCGTGCCATTTTAACAATACATCGAACAAAGTAAATCAAAACCTCGAAAAGAGAAACTCGATTTGATAATTAATCACAGCATTCAAACGTGAAGGGAAAACAAAGATTTTTCAAGCCGCTGCAAAAATTAACATTTCAAAAAAAAGTCCACCTCTTCTGATTGCTTATGGTTTTTAAAATAAGAATAGCTTCACCCCCTTTCCCCAAAAAAAAATAAAACTTCATTATATTCCAATTCCCGGTTTAAATTTAATGAAAAGAAATGATCGGTTTAAATGAATGAAAACGATAACTTAAAATTTTTCTCACAAATTAAACAACGTAAGATATCTGATTAACAACGTTTTCCGCTGTTTTTACTTTTTTTTAGTAAAATTTAAGTTTTTTTTTTTAGCATCAAACTATTCGCGAATCGCGGGGCCCCGTTAGTGGTGCAGATACAACAGCGGTAAGCAACTTTATTTTTCACGTTTTAGTTTGGAATTTTGGGACAGTGGGTTTGGGGAGTAACCCTCTCCCCCATCAGCTGTTTGAAATAACCGTTGTTTGCGTGTTTACCTAAATTTTTTTACATGGCTTCACATTTATCATTAAATAATTAAAAAGTATATTTTGAAATTTTCAGTTTTAATTTTCAAATTTTATATAAACTTTTTACAGTAAAATTTTGCATTTGGGTAAAAGTAAAAAAAGTAATTTGTATCTTTTTATCATCAAAACAACAGAAATTGATTATATGAGAAAAAAAGAATGGGGGTAAAAAAGAAAAGGATTTAGTTTTTAAAATGGGCCCCTTTAAAAAATTTAAAGAAAAATGCCAAAAATTCTCAAAGGGATTTTACTGTGTTTTTGAACCTATAATAAAACCCGGGTTTTTTTAACACCGGGTTATGTTAGCCCTTAAAACTCAGTTTTTGCTTTACGGGTTTTTAAAGTTCCAAAATTTCTATTTATTTGTACATATATTTTTAAATTTTTAAACCCAAATGTTTCAAATTCGTTTCGATTCCCGGGGATAATAAGCCTCTAAATGACAAAACCAATTTTTTACCCTAAAACGGGGCCCCTTCATGGTTCGAAAAAAAAGTTTTTTTGTCTATTACAAATAAATGCTTTCAAAAACCACGCCAAAGAAACGATAAACTAACCTAAACCTAGTATATAAACGGCCGATGTTCAGCAATATTAAACGCACATCGGCTTTTATCTCTTTTGGGTTCGAAGTGCAAAACAAATTTATGGGTACAGTTGCATTCTTTATGAATTTGGGTGAGTCTTCATCGTTGTAGAATTTTAAACGTTTTTGTGGGGGGGCTTTGTATCAAAAAAAGGTTAAAATCAAAAAAAAAGTTTAAAAGCTTGAAAAAAAATTTTAAACTTAAAAAAAAATTTAGGTTTTTTATAAAACGTTTTATGTTTTTTTTAAATATTGTTAAATAGAGTAAATATTTAAATTTAAAATTCCCGTTTAAAAAAATCAACATTTATAAAAAAAATTTTTTTAAAATTCTGAATTTAAATATTTGTTTGACTTTGGGTTTTTATTATATTTTTTGTCTGTGCATTAGACCCCCAATGACACAGGCAAGTGTCCACGAATAGGCACTCACGTAGGCGGGAAATGCTTTATCTGATAAGAGTGTAGTGATCTGGGCCCGTCTTAAACATGGTCTTTTAACTTTTCCCGGCTATAATCAAGCTGCATTTTTTCTGGCCTTTTTTTATTTTTCCCAAAGAAAAATTATAAGTGCAAATTGCAATATCGTCCTGGCTAAAACCCCCAATATTAAATAAAATTGGGTCAAAAATTTAATGGAAACTGCGCTACGATGTCCCCCCAAGGGTTTTGTTTTGGGGGTGCTTACCCAGGTGGTCGGCTCGTCACTTGACGTGGTTCAAATAATGACGACCGTCGCCAAAATCCTTCGTGTAGCTCTGGGTCTACGTTTTCAAACTAACCTAACCAAATGGTAACTGTCTGTAGTTTTGAATGAAAAATTGGATGGGGCCCCCCCTTTGGCGCTCCTTGTATAGTGTTGTGCATGGGGTTTTGGTTTGCTTTGGGTTTTGATGTTCCCCCTACGGGTTGCCTAAATTGATCCCTGGGGTACTATTATGGGAAAAGATGAATGATGGCGAAAACGATGTAAAGGGGGGCCTTATAAAAGTTCGACCGACCCTTTGGAGACTTTCATGTTTTTATTTTAGTTTGAAATTATCGTCCCCACTAGACCTAAAACGATGGCTATATTGCGAAAGGGGCGTCCAATTTAGGGAAACCCCCGTCAGTGGGCGAGCCGACAACTGGTAGGCACCCACCTAACGTTAAGGGCGGCATCGTAAGCAGCGTCGGGGAATTTACAAATTAAAGTGCACTTCCTTCTGCTCGGGTATTTTTCGTCGGGCAATTTTTTTTTACTGCCCCGGGCCGTTATGGGTGGGCAGTTACTTGGCGAGGCCGGACCCGAACCTGGACCTTCCCATGCAAGGCGACGCCTAACCGACGGGGGTCCAAAGCCCTTGAGAAAAGTTATCAAAAACCCAAAATTTGCAAACAAAAGCTCCTTGAGGATAGTTAAAAAAATTTATTTGACACTTGAAAACAAAACAAATTAAAAGATAAACCTAAAAATTAAAAAACGAAGTGAATTTTTAAAAAATGTTTAAAGTTGAAAACAAAAAAAACGGAATTGAAAAATTTTTCTTAAAAAAAACACTATACATTATATATCCAAACTGAAATTAAAAGCGAAGCTGAACTGATCAGGCCTATACCTTATTAAATCATAGCATTTAAAAGATGCTCTGAATGGAACGTTAGCCAATGTATATTTAGAAGGAAAACTGGAAAAGGAAAAGGGGGAAAAGAAATTTTTAAAAATAATTGCTTTCATAATTTCTGTCATTTTTTTAAAAAAATTTTCAATTGTGTGTTTTAACTTCTGTTAAAAAAAAAAAAAAAAAATTTGATGGCGGTTTTTGAAAAAAAAAAAAACCGGTTTTCCGGTTTCCGGGCGGGTTTTTTTTTCCCCCAACCCCCGGGTTTTCCCGGGTTTTGACCGGGCCTCATAAAAAAACCGGTTTTTTCGGGCCAAACCGAAAGGCCCAAAAAAACCCGGGTTTTTTAAAAACCGGTTTCGGTTTTCCATCCCTACCCATTATATAACACTTATTTCCCCCGGGCAGCGCACGGTTTTAATAATTTGCGCATTAGGGACCCCGAGGGGTATTAACCTGGCGTCAAGATTTAAACCAATTCAAATGCTAGCCGACAGATGAGGAAGGGAAACCCAACGACATTTAACGACATCGTACGCATTTTCAAGCTTTGTAGCATATGAATCATACCCCCTTCTGCATGTTTGGGGTTCGGCCCGGGAGTTTTTTTGCATGCCCGCCCAAAACCCGGCATCTTTCGCCTGCAAGGCGGGAAATCCTAAACCGACTGGGGCTCCCGCCCTTTAAAATTTCAACTTGCCCCCGGCATGTTTCTGTTTTTTGGAAAATTTTTTTTTTTTAGGGGTTTACTTAACCCTATGTAAAGCGTTCTAGGGGACAGCTACGTAAGCAAACCTACTTATTTCTCTAATGGAATTTCAAGTAATATTTAAATAAAAGAATGGATGCTATTTTAGGTCTTTTAGAAACCTGCTTTTTTTTTATTTAAAAGTAATTTTTTTTTCCCAAATTTTTATTTTACCCGACTCTTACAAGTTTTCCCCACTAAAAATTTTCTCTAACAAAAGTACATAGTTTTTTTTTTAGATAGTTTTAAAGAGCAACTTTTAAAAACGGATTTTTCAAAATAAATTAAAGGTTTTTTAAAAGTCTGGAAAAAATTCACCTTTTGTTAGAATGTTGAAAAGTGGTAAACCCGCTTTTCCCTGTTTTTAAAATCTTACGGGAAATTTAATTTTTTTTTTTAAAAATGGGAACCCTATTATTTTAGACACCATGTCGAGTACAACATATTATAAAAAAAATCGTTTTTCAGAAAATATTAAATGTTTTCCTTGTAAGATTGATAAAAATTCCCCTTTTACCAAACCCTGTAAATCAAAAACTATTTACAGTCCAAAAAATCTACTTGAAACCATTTGATAGGTAATGAATCAAAGAATATTTGAATGTAATAATATCAAACACAATATTTTGTTTCGTTTTTTTTCCGTTTTCTAATACTAGAAATGGATAAAACCAATGCACATTCTTAGAAATTAAGATATTACGGAATTTAATTGCAAATAAGGTGTTTATACATTCCACTTCGTTTTCATACAATTCGTAGGTTTTCGCAACCCTAATTTAAAAATTATCACACTCGCCAAAATGTTCCCAAATTTAACAGCCCGGCCATTGCATCTAGCTGTACCCGAGTTTCTGATTTACAACACGATGGTATTTAAAAGGTTAGGTTTGAATTATCGTCGCCTAGAGCTACACGAGGGCTATTTGGCGACTGGCTGCCCCGTTTTTAAGAACCACATTTAAAAGTGCGACCGACACCTGAATAGGCACCAAAACGAAACCGGGTTAAGGGCGACATCGTACGCAGCGTTAGGATTTTTAAAGGGAAATTTTTAAATAAGGGTGCACTCCCTTACACGGGGAAATTTTATTCGTAGGACTTTTTGGTGCTCGGGCCGTTTATAGGTCGGAAAGTTATTTTGGGCGATGCTCGGACCGAACCGGGGGACCTTTTCGCATGCTAGGCAGTGCCTAACCGACTGGGCTCCACAGCCCACCCACGATGGTAGTAATTTTCCTTTTAAAAGGTAATAAAAATGCGTTGCAATTTATAGTTTTTATTAAAAGTTCAGAAATCAATACCCAAATCGATTTAGTAAGCCCATGCAAGTTTTACTATGGAATGGGGTTCAATAATTTCGCCGAGAGCGTTTGTTTAGTCTTACTACAAAGCGATCGGTGGCTTCACTTGACCCAACTGGGTTTTTGTATTGTGGGGTTTTTCTAGGAAAAAAAACCCCACTATTGACTCCAAGCAACTGAAAGTTCCTGGATACAATCGGACATCCATTATTTTTTTTAAAATTAATGCTGCTATCAGAATGGGAGGAAGTTATCATATCCTGATGGAATCCATTGGGGTAGTGTTATAAATTGGGATAAAATCAAATTTTTACATTAACAAATCACCGTTTATTAAGGTTAACACCCCTGCAACGCCGGGTTTTATTTAAAACTAGTGCCATAATAAAATAGGCAATGCATGCTAAGCGTTTTAACGATGTGTACCTTGACGCGCATTACCTTTTGCACCATGCGCCAATTTCCATACGACGCGTGCATTAAATACCTTTCATTTATTATACGATAGTCACATAAAGACCGGTAAAAAAAAAAAAAAAAAATAGGAATCAGGACATGAATTAAGTTTTCCTGTCCCATGGCTTGCGTTTTAGAAATTCACGAAATCTTTTTATTGTTTCTTAACAATGCCATTGATCAGGGTTAAAAAACTTTGACAAGTTTCTATAAATTTTTGAGAAAAATTTTTAAATTTTTGTGAGTAAATTGAAACATGGGCAAGGAAAACCCTCAAAAAAATATTACACATAACAATGGAACATTCTAAATTTTTAAAATTTTGTTTTTTATTTTTTTAAAAAAATACTACAATTTGAGGGAACAACCAATAAAACCTGTCATCTGACGGTCAGGGTTTTTTTTTAAGCCCACGTTTTTAAAAAATAATTTTTTAAAAAATAATTTTTTTAAAAATAATTTATTAATTTAAAAGGGACGGGAGAGTCCTGTAGAATCCTCTATTACAGAAATTTATTTTTTAAACATATTTTTTTTATCTGAAAATTTAAATTAAAAATTTTTTGTTTCTGAAATTAGAATATCTATGAAATTCTTGCTTTGCTCTGTAAGTATGTGTTTTATAATAATAACAACAAAATAAAAAAAATATTTGCAGGGAAAATATTAACTGTTTTAAGCCTTAATTGATGAAATTTACTTTTAAAAAAAACCATTAAACAAAGACGTCATGAATACACTCTTAAAACAAAAGAGTGAAATCCACTCCTATAGGGAAGTGCATTTTCGGCACCGGGAAGGAGTGAAAATTAACTCGGACTGAGTTAAAACCGCTCGTTTTAAGAGTGAAGGACGTAGATTGTTATCTTTTATTTTTTTATCCACTCAGAAAACGAGTGAAATCCACTCCTATAGGAGAAGTGCATTTTCGGCACGGAAAGGAGTGGAAATTAACTCAGACTGAGTTAAAACCGCTCGTTTGTTTTAAGAGTGTACCATTAACACCTTCATTTTCGAATAAAAATATTAAGTTTTTAAAATTATTTAAACGTGAAACTGAGGAAGAAAAGGTGAGGAAGGAAAGGTACTCTGGCAGCAAAGTTGGCACTAATATTTCTGAAGAAATAATATTTGATAGTGAGGGTTCTCACGACCCTCCTTCTGCTATTAGGGCCTCGCATGTTATTTGGGTGTGAAAAAAACACCCTTTAACCCTCTAAAAGCTGGAATGCATTTGCCATATGAAACACATATTTCATGCCCATAATAAATGAGATAAGAGTTGTCCTTCTTTAACTGTTAAAAAAAATCCGAATGCTACGTAGAAACAAGTAGTTTTTTTTAACAGAATATGTCACAACTGCTTCCACATAAAAATGTATGCGTCTAAAAAAAGTTCCTAGCACAGCATTTTAATTCTAGGTTAAACTTTTAAACTTCAAAATTGAACGAACGATTTTTCATAGAAAATTTAATAATTATTACCTTATTGTTTTAAAAATTTATTTATATTTCGAGAATAATATGTAATATTGCTCACGCTTAAAAAGAAGTCAAACATTTTATATTAACGTATAACATTGAAAGTATCCCCCCCCCCCCCAAAAAAAAAAAATTATATATATATATATATATATAATATATATATATATATATATATATATATATATATATATATATATATATATTATATATATATATAATATATATATATATATATTATATATATTATATATTATATATATATAATATATATATATTATATATATATTATATATATATATATATATATATATATATATATATATATATATATATATATATATATATATATATATATATTATATATATATATATATATATATATATATATATATATAATATATATATATATATATATATATATTATTATATATATATATATATCTATATATATATATATATAGTTTTTCATAACTAATTCAAATCAAAAACCTTGTTCCAATTCTCACATCAAACCGTAATATAGGTAACAAATAACAATATTCAAACATTTAAATTAGAAATAAAAATAGCACAATGGCCAGCAAAATTGGAACACTTCACGGCAAACTCAATGCAATCTACCTATTTTTATAAAAAAATTTTTAAAAATGTAGATGGAGCAAAATTTAGGTTTCAACAAAAACAAATCCGTATCTTCAAGAGATAAGTCGTACTAATTATATAGCCGGATGAAAATTTTCCTTTTAAATTCCTTTTGTTTGGTTGTTATTACTATTTTCATCTTTTCTATAAAAAAAATTGGTAATTGTGTGCCAATCAAAGAGTTCTATAGTAGAGTAGAGATTGAACCTGGCAACAGCACCATGGACCAACACGGAGACAATATAGTGTGGCATGTGGGGCCCGATGGCCGAGTGGTTTGGATAGCAGGCCATAATGCTAGCAGTCCGCGCGCTGTAACAGGTCCGGGTTCGATTCCCGCCTTTGCCCTGGGTGTACTTCCTTTCTCAGTATCAAAATTATAAATTAACTAGCACTTTTGCCACTCTATTCGGGCTCCATAGTGAGCCATGGCTGACGATGGCAGCTCAGTACGAGTCGTTCCTCTACCCTACTATAGAACTCTTTGGTGCCAATGCGCGCCAAATCCTTTTGCTCAAGTTTTTCCCATGGATTAGGTTATAAATTATCGTCGGACTAGAGCTATTGGCGACTGGTGTCGTAATTTAGAACCACGGTTAAGTGACAAGCCGACACCTGAGTACTAGTTTTCTATGAAAAATGTTTTTAAAAAATTATACTTAGATTTATTTTTATATAATTATTATACGATTATTCTTTTTTTGTTTTATTGGTTTTTATATTAATTATTATTATATTTTATAATTATTAAATTTATTATAATTATACATACTTATATATCGTGTTCGGCGATAATATTTGGAAAATGGTCGACGGGAAAATACACAAGTACAAAAAATACTCTACAAATAAGTTTTAAATTGAGAAGTACAAATAAGTTTTAATTTGATACTTTGACAATTACATGGTGATTAAATTAAGAAAAACTAGATCTATGAGATTAGATATCCTGTTTAAGTCAGATAGACAAAGTACAATATGATAAAATACTTCATTAAAAAAGGATTAACAATAATTTAATGAAATCCCAACTTTTTAAAAAGTAATTCACATGCTTTAATCTTTTGATAAAAAGTACAACATCACACAAAAATACTATAAAGGTTTTACACAGAAACATTTTTTAGACAGAAATATTTAAAAAGATTTATAATAGCTTACTTCTAACTTTGACATCGAATATCTTTCGTAAAAATAATCGACTGTTTACAAATCATCTTGAAGAGTATAAACAATCCCCTAGATAAAAGAAAATTTCAAGTCAAATACAATAATATGGACTACATTGTATATATTAAAGTAATTCTTGAAAAAATTCTTAACAATGTAGTTAACAAATTAAGCAATTTTGATTTTTAAAAAAAATGCAAAATTTGCTTGCAAAACTAGGAATTTAAAATTTCGCTCATTTTCAAACGCTTTGCAATGAAATGGGTGGTTAGGCCATTAAATCGTTTCCTGCTGTCTATTTCTAGCCTCCAATCAGCTTTAACACAGCCAAATTAAGCCTCGTAATTTCGAACCCTGGTCATGCGACACCTGAGCGGTCAGTCGACCCTGCCAGCGGTCAGTCGACCCAGGGTCATGCGACCCTGGTCAGTCGACACCTGAGCGGGCATCCAACGGAACTTCGAATGACATCGTACGCTAGAGCCGTAGGGGATTTTGACTCCTCAGATTTAACAAGCATATCTATCCCAGCACACTCGGGTATTTTAGTTGGATTTTGGCTTTATATTTCTCTCACGGTCTGCACTGAGCTATTAAACAGCACTATCCGATTTGGTTAAACTTACGTCGCACTAGAGCTACCCGAGGGCTATTGTCGACTTTCCCCGTAATTTAAAACCGCGGTCAAGTGACGAGGACGACACATGGCACCCAAATCAACCATCTTCAGGACTTTGGATCAAAACAGATTTTAAGTGCAGTAACAGGGTACTTCACAGTATCGCTAAAATACCTTCCAATATTAATTAAATTATAGTTTGAACCCAAACATAACAAACGTATATATTTTTTTGCAAAATAAATCTTTAAATAATTAATAAAATTCATTTTCAAACGGCTTTTTTTTCATCGGTACGTCACGTGATCACAAACACGTCGATTTGGCTGACGTCACTAGTATGTATAAACACACCGGTGTGATTTTTTTTTTTTTGTAATTAAACTGGTTTCAATCTAACTTACTATTAAAATAAGAATTATATAGATAATGGAAGGAGGTTTTACAGAAGCGGATATTTTCAAATTTGCTTAAAGTAGATTCCAAAATGGTGTTTCGAAGTTTGTTTATAGTTACTAGTGACATCATAGATACCACGTGACTGCCACAGAGCGTTTACGGGCGTGATTTTTCGCGTTCTAATTTTAAAATTCATTTTCCCCCTTTTTATGGGTATTTGTAAAAGAGAAAAAATACGGGTCTAATATTTTTGACATAAGAATATTTTAAGCCAATAATTTTTTTTTAGGCAAATATCCTATTATACCACGTTAAATATGCTTGCCTCAAAGTCTCCACGCCACGTACTATGTCGGCCTTAAAAATTGCGTTGGGTGCCTACTCAGGTGTTCACTCGTCACTTTAAAGTGGTTCTAAATTACGACTGTCGACAAAAGCCCTCGTGTAGCTCTAGTGCGACGCTTGCCCAACTAAAAATCATAACGATGGGTTTCTGTATGGTTTTTGTCAATGAAACATAAACATTAGTAAAAAAAAATTTGCCAAAGTTATGTCATCACCCTCTAAAAGCATTCAAGTACCCACCGGAGCTTATCAGGGTATTTTCTAGAGAACATTTTATCGTTAGTAAAGTCGTAAGAAACTGTTACTGGAAGCCGACAGAAGAAACTATTCTAGTAATTTTGAAAACGGGTTCCTTATACTTTCTAAATAACCAAGAGAATTGCGGTCCCGTTTTTAGCTTACACATTAAGTTTATAACGTAAACAAGTAGGTGAGTGAAAGAAAACGTCACTTATAATAACTGCTACCACACAAAATTCATGTCTTAAAAACAGCGCCATACACAGCATTTAGTTCTATATCAAACTTTTAAAATTTAAAATTAAACAAACTTTTAATTAAGACTCCTTGTTCATTAATAAATGTACTACATTTTATGAAGTCATTTCAAACCGATATATAATAAAAATAAATATTCCTCCAAATATTAATTTTAAATAATCTTTTTCATGCTCTTGTTGATGTGGCAACAGCGAATTAAATGACAATTAAAAATGAAAATCAATGATAATTCAATGTGTATTACGTCGACAAACAGATGTCCGTCCGGACCATAGATATCATAGTTAAAGTATTAGATTGGCAGATCACGTGACCTCCAATGCTAACGAAGGGACGCGCATGAAGGCCAAATAAGAGGGCAAAATGGCCAGTGTTGCTGCCACTTTAAGGAGAAAAATACTACGAAAAAATCATTTAATTCTAAAATTACAAAAAACATCGTAAAAATACTAGCTGCATTTTGGAATCTTTTTAGTGACTTTAAATCCTTTTCTAGTTTTTTTTTGTAATTTTAGAATTAAATGGTATTTTTTTTGTAGTATTTTTCTCCGTAAAGTGGCAGCAACACTGGACATTTTGCCCTCTTATTTGGCCTTCATGCGCGTCCCTTCGTTAGCATTGGAGGTCACGTGATCTGCCAATCTAATACTTTAACTATGATATCTACTAGCTGTTATACCCGACGTTGCACGGGTAGAGGTGGAAAAATAATTTAACAGTCAATTTAACTATTTTTTTTCTTTCATTTTAGTTACATAAGATATGAAGATTACCCAGTAATTTTCCATTTAATTACCCAACTTGGATATAGTAATGATTTATATTAATTTCAAAAATACCTTTGATAAGAAGCGCAAATTAAAAAGAATACATATTTAAGTAAAAAATAATCAGTAAGAATTAAAAATGGAAAAAAGCTAATCTTAAAAGGGTCTCAAACATTTATTTTAACGCAATTCAAGGGAGTTCTCCAATAAATTAAGTAACTTTTTTTTGGACACTTTGTAGATATAAATACAATATAAGCAGTACAAAATGGCAGAAAAAAATGCGTTTAGGACAAAGATTGGTATAATCTGTTCTTCCAAAGTAGTTAAAATTTAAATCTCACTTTAAACTGATCACTCTCGGTGTGCGTGCAGAAAATAAAATATTCTTAATGAAAGTGAATTACAAGATCTAATTGTTTAGATGTTATAAAGCTACTCCAGCAAACAGCAAACGATTTGCATTTTTTATATTTATTTGTTTTTTTAAACTGTGATAAAGATACTAAAGCAAACGATTTTTATTTTTAATATTAAATATTTTTCTAACTGCTAAAAAGCTAGCAAACGATTTTTGTTTTAGATGTTTATTTCTAATTTTTTAGCTGTAATTAAACTAAATATACTTAAAAATCGTTTTAACAAATGTGTAAAATAAAACTAAATAAACAATCCGTGAAAACGTGCTGTTTAAGGAGCAATAAACCTCTAAGGTCTTCAATGCATTGAATGGGAAACATAAAAACGTTCGAAAACGATAAAAGGAATGGTCTGATTCGAAAAATTCTTAGCCTATATTTGTTCCGGAGATGAGATGAATTTTTGTGCCAAATTTCGTGACGATCTGTTGCGTGGTTCTTTAGATCTCGTGTCTTAAACAAACAAACAAACAAACAAACAAAAGTTGCCTTTTATGTATATAGATAAAACCTTTTAGCTCATTTGGCACGTTTTGGGAAAAAAAATTGGCGAGAAAATAGATATAGCTACAAACACACCCATTATACAGCTCTAACACAATGACCTTCGAACAACCAACCAGCTTATAAATTATTTATTAAAAAAATGCCCATTCGGCGAGTTTTAGTTAATAATTTGGCGAGTTTGGCAACGTATTTGGCAAAAAAATAAAGACATAAAACCCTAATATGCAGCTCTAGTGCGACGGCCTTTATTAACCATCATAGTTCAGTAATAGCTTAACGATACATTTATTGCTTAAATATGCATACATTGCAGTCAACAGAAAAATCAATGAAAAAATCATCAAATAAACCCACAATAAAATCCGGGAATGGAGAGTGGCGGAATTACGTCACTTGAAACATGTGAATTATTTTTCAAATAATGAATTTAGTTTCTGAAGTTAATGGCAACAGAATAAAATAAACATTTTCAATTTTAATTACTTTTGTTAAAAGTTTTATTTAATTTTTTCAGCCGATGGCATCAGGAAAGTAAAAAAATGATCGGATTTGAGCCAAAGTGGTGTAGTTTTTTCAGAAAAACGTTCGAAACGATAGAAGGAATGGTCTGATTCGAAAAATTCTTAGCCTATATTTGTTCCGGAGATGAGATGAATTTTTGTGCCAAATTTCGTGACAATCTGTTGCGTGGTTCTTTAGATCTCGTGTCTTATACAAACAAACAAACGGAAGTTGCCTTTTATGTATATAGATGGTCCGGACTCCGGACGTATTAGGGATAAAAAGTATGAAAGATAGGTCTCTGACGGATATAAGCGATTGTTCAAAGGAGAATACGGACAGACAGACGGACATCTTCAGCTTATCAATACCTACTTTTCTAATTTTTAAAAAAATTCTTTCGGATGAAAAAAAAGGAAAAGTAGGCTCAAAAACTTTTCCTAAGCTATGTTAGAAATTGGACGGAAAATTGGGATCATTTCTGAAAAAAATATGTGTCGAAAAAATACTAGTTTCATATGTAATTTATGCGTAAACTCTTTAAGATTGCCATAGTTGCGCACATATAGAATCACCGGAGTTTCGCAATTTCAGGAGAGCTGGATCTCTTTTAGAAATCACAATTAACGATCGCCGGAGTGTCTAGAATTTACTATCGTCGGAGTGTCTAGAATTTACGATCGTCGGAGTGTCTAGAATTTACGATCGTCGGAGTATCGCATTTTATGTATCGCCGGAGTTTCACGGATGACAGAATAGAGAATCTGGACAAACTTAAGATCGTTGAAGATTTGCAATTTTAAAATGATTATTTTCAATAAGATCGTTAGATACCACTTTAAAAAGTTGATAGAGACATTATTGAAGGAAAAAAAAAACTAGTCGCGATAACTGCGACTAAATTTTATCTGAAGTTGAATTGAAGGATTTAGTCACATTTTGCAACTAGCAAGCAACCCTTAATTTCGAACCCCAGACATAACATCCGTTTAGGTAATCGCCATGTCCCGAGATCCTAGACGGCTGACAATTGACCAGCATTTAGACGCGGCAGTAATTTGAGTTTTTACTCTGCTTTTTCGAAGTCAACGGACGGACAACCGGTTCTGAAACAGTCTCGATTTGTCTGTCCTCAGATGGAATACCCCCGACGGTGATGATAAAAGTAACAACATTAAAATTTTGGCCACAGAAATGGCTTGAAAGTCAGTGGTAGAAGTTGAAAAAAAAACAGAAGTGGAGGGGGGGGGGGGCATAGTTAGGGTGCAAGTACCTCTCCCCTCCCCCTTTTAAAAATTCGCTATTTGTGTATTAATTTCTTTTGGACTTGGACTCTTATTACTATATTAGTGCTTGAAAAAGTTCAGCATAGGGCTACAAAAATGATTAAGGGTCTATCTGGTATTGATTATGATAACAGATTAAGATCTTTAAACATGTATTCCCTGGAAAACAGGAGAGCTAGGGGTGATTTAATACAGTTATTCAAGTTCATAAAACAGGGAGACATGGAGGGCTTACAGGTTTTACCTTAAATAGCCGGACCAGAGGACATGATCAGAAATTGAATAAATCGAGCATTAGAAGGGAGGTAAGAAAACATTATTTTTACAATAAAGTTGTCAATGAGTGGAATGCTTTACCAGATTATGTTGTGCATTCGAAGAGAGTAGTAGGTTTTAAGATGAAACTTGACGGTCATTGGAAACTGGTAATGTATTAGATTTATTTTGGACCAACCTTGCTGGGCCTCTGGCCTGTTGTTTGGTCGACAATTTTTGTATTTGTATATTCTGCAGGTATAAGATAACAATAAGTGAAGTATTTATAATATTACTTCATTATGAATTTGGTGGTAGTAGTTTAGAAGACATTTTGAGCGTTTTCACAATTAGCCTTAACTGATAGTGTCTTAATGAGAGTAACGAAAAAAAACTAAATAAAACCATATTTTTCTGTAAACAAGCGGAATTTTTTAATTTCTAACCATGTCCTACTTTTCGACTATTTCAGTTCAAACTGAATTCATGATAAAGTAACAAAATTAAAATTTTGTCATAGGAATTGCTTGAAAGAGTTGGCTTCAAGTGTTTGAAACACTGTAATAAATTTTTGTAAGAAAAAAAATATTTCTGTTATTTTCCTATACAGAAAATTTCTGTTTCCTAAAACTACATAAATTTACTGTAAAATTGCATCTCAATTTGTCAAAAGACACGTTTTCTCTGTAAACAGAGTAAACAGTATGTAACCACTGAACAGTTCTGGATTTCTAAATAGACTGAGTAGGCTGTAGCTTAGAGCGGCGAATTTTTTGGGGCGGAAAATTTTTAAACCAATTAATGCGCATTCGGCATAAAAAATATTATAAAGATACGAATATTTTTAAGAAAGAAAACAAATAATTTACATTAATGCCTTAAATCGTAAACGTATATATAGTACTAGTATTTAGTAGCAAACATGGTCGCTGCGAGGGCAATCGCACCCTCTCCTCCCAGATTTCGAAGTTGAAAGAAAAATAGTAGAAACAGTTTAAAAAAAATTCGCCTATTTCACTTTCTATTTAGTGTGTAAAGGTACATAGATGAGTCTAATATGTGTATCTATTTTAAACAGCACATACTACCCTATTTTGCTGCTAACCAGCTACCTTTCCCCGAAGAGGGAGAACATTGTGACAGGGGCGGCAAATCAATCGTAGCCTACAGTCGGCAAATCTTTAAATCCGGCCCTGCCACTGAACACTGATACAGAATGCATCTGTTGATAACAGATTTTTTCTGCTTTGATCACGAAAGAAATTTGAAAACAGCTTTTAAAACAACTTTAACCAGCATATTTTTACAGAAAAAACTATTAAAACAAACTATATTTTTATGTAAATAAGCAGAATTTTTTAATTTCTGATCATGTCCTCTGGTTCGACTATCTAAGTTCAAACTAACGCCCTCTATATATCCTTACTTAATGAATTTGAATAACTCAATTAAATCTCCTCGTGTTATCCTATTTTCCACGCAACGCAATACATGCTTAACATCTTAATCTGTTCACCTAACCAAGTCCTGATAAACCCTAGCACGTCTAAATTCAATTTTAAAAAATTGAATCCAGTGAAATCATTATTGAAATCTAAATTTTAAATTTTACAAAAAAACTTTTTTTTACGATTTTAATATAAAAAAGGGGAGATTTGTTTAGTGTCCTGATTTTTTCAAACCCCAATAAACTTCAATTAAGCTTAGAAAAGTCTCTGTGCACATAACAACATAACAAGTAGGTTTGTAACAGAATCTGTCACTTAACCCGCTTCCACACAACAGTTGTGTTTAACAGGTAAAAAGGCGACAAACACAGCATTAATATTCTATATCAAACATTTACATGCTAAATTTGGCTAGTTTCATTTATTTCATTTCGAAAATTCAAATAATTATTACTTATCGTTTGCAAAATTCAATTTATATTTCAAAGAATAAATATGTAATATTCCTCGTTTTTAAATAGATTGAAAATATTTCATATCAACATACAAAGAATCTCGTATTGAAATATTTTTGACGTCATTTCAAACCGATCGATGTTGCAAAAAAAAAATTATTTTAATTTATTGTCTAATAGAATTAAAGTTTCTCGAGCGATTGATGCGAATGGCAGTGGTAATTTAATTCTAATAAAAAATGGCTTCTTATGCTTTTTAAATGAGCATTAAATTTTGCAGGGTTTTTTAAAAAAATAATTGAAGTATTTCGAATTCAAATTCTTCTCTGAAATTTTCAATGTATTTTAATTTCGATGCGCTAAATTTTTTTGACGTACCAAACTTTTTTTAGCATTTGTAGTTTGGGCTATGAAAGTGGGTGACGGACAGACACACAGACGGACTAAACGATTTTAATACCTTCCACTTTTTACGTTATAAACGTAGTGTGGAAGCTAAAAATATAAATACATACGCGTATGTACACATACATACAAAACATTACTTACTACTACTTTTCTTTCAGTAGAAGCAGAGCTAAAGCTTTTCTCTGTTTAGGAATCACATTAAATTGCTGTCCCACAATTTCGCTTAATTTCTCCGCAAATAAGACAAATTATCATATAAGCCGAAGTTTTCCAACAACTTTATTTTGGTAATACTTTGCATACTTGAAATTTAATCGAATTAAAACTGATAAAGTTTAATAAATAACAGAGATAAAAAAAGTTGCACGTAGAATTCTAAAATAAAAAAAAAATCGTCCATTTTGAGAGGGAAATCGAAACAATAAATATTAAAACAAGATAGTTACATCATCTGAAACAACGTCATTGGGCAATTTTTTTTTTTTGCAGGGTTCTTGTTTTGAAAATAATACTTGATTGTTGTTTTATATTCATCAAAATGAATGATGATGATTTCTCAAATATTTATAACATTACTGTTACTGAAACAAATTTGGTCACGCAACCGTTACCGCAAACTGAAACAAATCTGGTCACGCAATTTTTAAACATAAATACAATTTGTGTTTTAAAAAAATGAATTACCAACCTAACAATTTAATTCGCCTTCAGTGGGAAATGCGTATTTTATTTTTTTCTGCATGGTTCTTGATTTGAAAATAACCAACTTACATGATTATTACTGTCACGTTATAATTTTAAACATAAATACAATTTGTATTAAAACAATTTTAAACGTAAGTAATTTTGAAATTGCTAATGGATTTGAATAATACAGTGATATACTAATAGTTTTAAAGAAACATAACAATAAATGTATAGTTGACCATATTTTATAGGATCGATAAAAAAAATACCTCATTGGTTTTGTAATATTATACTTATAAATATATTATAAAGGAAATATTATTATGATTATTGAATTATTAAAGCGAGATGATTATTAAAGCGGGAGCAGTAATCAAAGTTTTAAAAAATATATAAATAAAAATTAATCATATTTAAAATTCGTGCGAATAGTGATAGATCGTCAATACCTGCACCCTGGCAACTTTAGAAAACTTATCCTAGACGAGTTCTGGGCAACTAAAAAGCCTCTGATTAAAAAAGAAAAAAACTAAATTTGCCTTTCTGCCGTAAAACTTATTTTCGATAATATCAAATCTCAAATATGTTTCTTCATCTGTCTACTGTTTGTCGGCGAATTACTAATTGAATTAGCATTGAAATGTAATTTTAAGTCATTTTAATTGCTCTTGCCACATTAACAATGGCATAAAGGAACATTATTTATTTAAAAATAATATTTGAAGCAAAATTTATTTTGTCACAGTTTAGAATGATGTCAACATGTTATTCTTTGATTGTTCATTATTTTTTTTACTAAGAAAGCGGCAAGGCATATTTTTGCATAAAAATCCGGTTAGTTTTAATTTACATTTTTTTAAGTGCAGTTAAGTCGTTTCATGTTTTTTTTTGTTATTGATGAATATTTTATAATTCTTCGAACTGCAAAGAAATTAAGCATATGATAAATAATATTTAATTTGCGAAAGAAAATCAATGAAAAATAATTGATTTTGGCTTAAAAAGTTGAAATTATAACTGGATGCAGTAATTAACTATTTTTTTCTCTAATGTGTATAAATCGTGTGTAGAAACTGTTGTAGATGACATTCACTGTTACAACCTACTTGTTTTCCCGGTAAGAATTTCAGTAAGTATTTAAGTATCAGGAAAGTAGGCTATTTTAGGTCTTTTAGAACTACTTTTAACTTTTTAATTAGTATATTTCGTGCATTTTATGTACATTTAAAGCATAATGGAATCAATTTAACTCACACAGAACTTAAATCATTCAAAATTTATATAACTAACACATTCAAATGTGTATACATAATAATCATCAATAATTCGAATATTTTTATTAATGCTTATTAGACACATTGCTTACTATACACTTATTTTATATATTATGATTAATATACACATTTGAATATATTATTCATTCTCGAACAATATTTACCTTTAACTGTGCGATCTCAACGTCCGTCGAACATATGATTCCAAAATAGAAGAACTGTCAAGCGCAATTGAATCAATTTTTTTTTTATTATTATTTTTTATTATCAAGAAAACAACAAGTACAAATAAAACACTCTGGGGATTTAGAATCCCATACGAGTGGAAAGAAATTCAAAACATTTTTTTTTAATAAAACAATACAGGGTAGATATGACAATGAAATTTGGCAAAGTCGTCGGTGCTATTTAAAAATAAACAATAGAGAACCCAAAATTGAATTAAATTGAATCAATTTAATTATCAACTGAAAACAGATAATTTTTTAGCTTTTTTTTTGAAAGCGATGACATTTGGTATAATTTGCAGATCAACAGGGAGATTATTGTATTGTTTAGGAGCTAAATAAAAAAAACTTTTGTGAAAAATCTCCCTGTTAGCTCTGGGTATATTGAAAATAACGTTTGGTCGTCTAGGATTGACTATTTCTCTTTTATCACATAAATTGGGATTTAAGAAGAGGTTGTAGCTATTTTTATAAAAGTGTAGATGATGAACTGGAAGTATGTCTAGTAATTTGTAATCTTGGAATGTAATACTGCGATTATTATAATTAAGAATTAATTTAATAAATTTATTTGGAGATTTTTGACTATGGATATATTTGATTCGTAGTCCCCACCCCAAATAGACAATCCGTAGTAGATTCTGGGATGAACCCATGCATAGTAGAGCTGCTTAAGAAATTTTTGATTAACTAGATGCTTTAAATGATAAAATTATAAAGGAAAAACCGCATACTGTTAGAGATAGAATTGATATGAGATTCCATTTAAGATTTGAATCTATGTGAAGTCCAAGGTACTTAATTGTGTCTACACATTCCAATTTCTTGACAAACACAGGAGAGGTTATCGTTGCAGTTATCTTTATGATAAATTAGTCGAAATTGGTTTTCTTTTTTTTTTAATTAGGTTAAAATTTATGTATTTTGTTTTGTTCGCATTAATATGTAAGTCATTAGAATCAACCAAGATTTAAGTTTGATAAGGTCTTCTTGGATTAAACTATTAAGATCATCTTGATTATTACCGGAGTATAGAAGAGTGGTATCGTCTGCAAACAAATAATCTCACCAGATAGATCTAAAGCTAATAAATCGTTAACATAAACTAGAAATAAAAGTGGACCAAGTAAATTACTAACTAAATTTACTAACAGAACTTGAATCATTCGAAAAATTTACATAACTAACAAATTAAATTGTGTTTATATAATAATCATTAATAATTCGAAATTTTT
>JAFNEN010002692.1:0-14557 GCA_019343175.1 Oedothorax gibbosus
ATTTATCGAACCATTTTAAAAATATTCGTACCAATTAAAGAAATGAATTATAGAGAGCTGCAAGTCAGCTACAATTAACGCATAAAAAAAGGTTCATAAAAATATTCAATACAGCTGGAGAAAAATGTGGCTTAGGAAATACATTTTTTCCCATTGGATTAACACAAAGGCGGTTTGGTTAATTTGACATCAGTTTTTTGTTACGACACTTCACACACAACTAGGGCCTGATCTAGGAAAACTCGGACTACAGGCACAAAAAATTTTGGGAGCTCATTTACGGAAATTTTTGTGCATGAATAAACATAATGTTGGACAATTTTTGCACCATTTAATCGGCTTCCTTAAAACATTAATGAAACCAATGATGTTAGGTCAATGTCAAAGAAAAGCTAAAAATGAAATGGGGCTCAGAAAACTTTAAAATTTAAGATATTTTGGGGGGTCAACAGCATTTAGTATAATAGAAATTAAAATTTAGGGGCCCCATAAAATTCAGAGGCCCTAGGCCCAGGCCATATAGTAATCAGGCCCTGCACACAACATAAATCCATATATGTCCACCTTTGGACATACAATTAAACGGGCAATTCTACCATAATTTTTAATTTTATGTCCCTCGGGCATAACTTCAAAAAAAAAATTAATATTTCTTTTCAATTTTTTCTTACTATACTAATAGACTGGTCCTTATATAATTGCAAAAAGGAATTTTAAAGCAAAGAAACTCTAAAAAAATTTTAGGACACAAAACAATGCAGAAAAATCCTTACCTTCAAATGTCCCGAATGTTAAATTTTTAGTTTAGAGCACAAACTAACACATTTTTGAGCTAAAAATTACATTCATTTGGATTTTAAATTGAACTAATACTATATCTTAACAAATTCCTTCCATAAAATTTTGGCTTTTAATATTTATAATGTGTATTTCTCTTCTCCTAACTTTGTCACTGGGTTTTGGTACATTCACTGACCTCATTTGTAAAGTGGCGAAGAGAGGCACTGGATGGAGCTACAGTGATTCTTCAAACATGAAAACTGTACTGCAGAAAACTCGCATTTCAGTTAGTAGCCGCATTTTTTTTTGCTATACTTCACCAATAAGCCCAAAAGTTAAAAACCCCAGTAAAATGAGCTGCGTGGCTTTATTACTTTCCTTACAATCCCCCATGGTTAAGGTTAATTTTTTCTTAATAATTGGATTTTTTTCTATAAATATGTTTAAGTGGAGCATAAGGAGTAAAAAAATCCATTTTTATTAAACTGGAGTTAGTTTCAACACAAAAAAGACCGGAAAACATCGTGAATTTCCTCACCGTCCGTTCTTTACCTTCCGTTCCTAACCGTCACAATGATCTAGGGATGGAAAACCGAAACCCGTTTTTAAGACTAACCGGTTTGTTCGTGACTTCGGTTTCATTGATAATTAGTTATTTTCATAAGACCAGTTTAAACCAGTTTCTTGGAAACAGTTTTTTTTTAAAAACTGCCATCTCTAAATTTTTTGTAAAAAAAAATCGAATGAGCCTTGCTGAACTTTTTTTGTAATTCTAGAACCCTTATAAACCTTTTTACAAATATTTAAAGTGATTTTGAAAAAATAAATTTCACAAGTTTTTATACCTGAAATTAAAAATTATGGTAGAACTGCCCAAACACAAGGACATCGCAATCCCAAGTCCCAACTTCACAGCTGCTATTTCGGACATCAAGACTAGTAATAAGAGCAGCCAACCTTTGGACACAGGATAAAAAAGGGACCATAAATACAGACACTATGGATACAGTTGGCAGACTCGTTTGGGTGGTAAAAACAGAGGTTTGTATAACAAGATGATCTAGAAATATTGAGTGTGAAAGTAATCTGATGTGGATCAATATTTGGTGTGTGGAAGTATTTCACCAGTCGGCAAATATGGGACAGATCGTGGAATCTGATGTGAAATATAGAATTGGAAGTGTGAATGTGGAATATGTAAAGTTTGTTCAGAAATACGTGTTTGTGGGCTGTTGGTGAAGGTATTTTGGAGTTACGACTGAGGATCGCATTGTCGCATAGTGATTTTTTGAAAAATGATGGATTTTTGAATGATAAAGTTGTGCAGTACACTAAATTGCGTATTGATATTTTTATTTTATTCAAAAACTAATAAATTATTAAATCAATAGAATTTTTATTAAATAAGTCAAATTAATAAAAAAATTAAAACTACAATTGTTAAAATGCAATTAATACTGAATAATAAAATTGAATTAATAAACAATAATCTAATAATAATTAAATTTTAAATTTAGACTCATAGCTTTAAGAGGTTGTTATTTGAAAGTGCAGATTTTCATAGTAAATATTGGCAATCCTAAGAAACATGGTAGAAAATCGTATTTGTGTTTATCTATGATTATAAAGTTTGGGATAAGGAGTACTCAATCTATTTATGAATTTGTTGATATGCATGATTGCACAGTACATTATGTGTATCAGTATGACAAAAATACAGAATATGTGCACACACAAAAAAAATTAAGAAAAGCCACAACTTGGTCCAAGATACGATTTAACTATTTTATTTCATTTAATCACTAAGTAGTTGATAATATATTTGAAAACATATTTACGAATTAAACTTGACTAACATACAAAATTAGTTTTAATACAATTCTTATAAACTTAAAGATTGAGCAATTATTTAGAAAGAATTTTATTTTATAAGTGGTGCAAATATAAAATTTTAAACTGAAATAAAACTCAAATATTCTTCTATAATAAAATAAAGTTCATATATAAAACATTAAAACTTCAAATTAGCTTAGCAAACTGAAATCCAATAATTCAGATATAATTTTTTTAAAAAATAAGAATCTTGTCCAAGCAGTGCTTTTCCTTATAAATGATAATTTTGAAACTTACCCTGAAGGTCCACTGCGGGTTTTAATTTTTCTTCAATACTCACTGCCTTTGCAAGTGAAAATATTCAGCTGAAGAGAAACTTGACTCGGCTTCCAGAATGCTGAATCCGAGCCACAAATACTCCATGCCCAAGGTTGACGGAGCGAAGTCAGGCACTGCCTAATAGGCCTAGTACTATTTCTTCTAGTGGAGAATCTGAAAAACAATAGTGTTTGTCACAGGGGGAACTAATAATAGTTTCTATATAATATACACCATAACAAATTACTAACTAGGATATTCAAGTTGAGTTGAATTGTCGCACTAGAACTACGAGGGGTATTTGGCAACGGAAGTAATAATTTAAATCATATCCAATGATTTAACAACATCTGAGAAGCACCTAACTTAACTTTTAAGGACGACATCGTACTTGAGAATATTTAAGGTGCTGGGCGTCATAATTTAGAGCCACATCCAATGATTTGCCAACATCTGAGTAGGCAACCAACGCAACATTTAAGGGTGACATCGGACTAGAGCATATTTAAAGTGCACTTCCTCTACACAGGGTATTATTCGCCGGATTATTTTAGGTGCACAGACCGTTTTTAGGTCAGCAGTTATATTGCCAATGCTCGAGCCACAAACTGGGACCTTCATTATTATTTTGCTTGGATTAAAGTCGCAGTCTAGGGCCTATCAAGAATTATTGACGACTTGCGACTCGAAATTTAACAGTGGTCAAATGACCAGGGTGATGCATGTTTTGGCAACAAACACTGTTGTTTTATAAATGACCAACCGTAGTAGAGAAAAAATGAACTTAGTAGGAAAAATTAAAACCAGAGAAAAATGTACGATATTCCGACAGCATTATAATCTATTTTACACTCTAAACATTTTTTTACAATCATTGATATCATTAAAAATACTATTACAATTTCTGCTCCGTGCGAGTACGCACATATAACTATTCATACACATAATAACCTTTATAATTAAAAACCTATTGCTAACCAACATTTAAAATAAACAGATAATATATTAAAGTGATATATAAATCTTGTAAAAGTTACAATTTTAAAACAAAGGAACTTACGCAATTCGTAGAAGTACCTCATTTCTACGCAGCAGAAAAACAATAACAAAGAAATAAACATTTGTTAACACGAAAGTTCCCGTTCTTTGGCGAGAATGGCGACAGATACAAAAGGACCTGATTGGTGTCCTAACTGAATGACGTCAGATTGTCCTCTTTCTATTGGACGAAAATGATATTTGCATATTGTTAAGTTTCGCGGGGTCAATTAAGGTTACCGCTCACAGCGATAATATTGACAAATTGGTGGTGGTACTAGTAGTAGTTATATTGATGACATCCAGATCACTGATTTCTCAAAAAAACGTGTTCAAAACCAAATGTTTAAAAAAAATGTGTTTTCTGAATATTTCCCGGTCCCCTTTGATCACATCTGTATCATAAAGTGTGGTGTTCAGAAATTTTTTTCCTTCCATAAAGACGTTTTGTCAAAAACTTATAAAATAATTTTTCAAACCTCTATTTTTGCCAAAAACATTTTTTCTGGAGCTTAAATTCAACCACGATATTTTTCGCGCTTTCAAGGTAGCTATATTCCTATTTAACTGCTTTTTCTAAAAAACGTGCAGTCGAAAATATAATTTCCTCCGGTCCTTCGGATTGATCGAGAAAAATGTAAATGATCCCCCCGAGCCATTTAAAAATACGTAAGTACTTTATTATACTCTGCAATAATAAAGACACAGCCTTCTACAATCAGGTCAAGGAAATTTCTTCGCCTGCAATGTTTAATCCAGAATAATGTGCATGATTTCAAGTCGGGTTTTTTTTTTAGCTATAAGGAAAAGTTTGCTGCCAAGGCTTGCCATTTTTTTCTTCTGAAAGTGCGTTTCGCATTTTTCGTAAAGGATTATGTTTGAATGCAGCTGGTTTCTTGAAAGTAAAATATTAAACAGTGTCTTTTTTGAGTGTGTGTTGTCTCGCTAAATTGGATACACAAAAGCATAAAATTACATTTCGATTTTTTCTCTCATTGAATATTATTTAAAATTGAATTAATTTTCATGTGAGAATTTTCAAAATGTAAAAGAAATCGTCGGTGAATCCTTAAAAAGGTTAGTCTTAAAAGCTTTTTTAAATTTGGTAAAAATTATACTTACTGTTTTTAAACATCGCTAGATGTGTGGCAGAGTTACCTTGAACCTTGTCATGCAGCAAAATGTTGGCAAATTTTCACATTCTGCTGCAGGACAATGGTTAATGGTATTCCTAGTTCTTTTTTCATTCTTACGTAGGCTATAATTCGATATATATCCTACATAACGCTATATTCAAAACTCGAAGAATTTCGTATTATGAATTTTTTCACCACGTCACTTGGCCGAGTCCCGTAAGAACAGAAAAAGCTAGCACGATTCCGTGCATAAAAAAAACTGCCTGCCAATATTCGCCTGGTTTGCTGGAGGGGTGCGTGTTTATGATGAAGCTGTTGAATTGGTTCCGGTCTCGAGGAAGTTGGTTCACGGCTCGTACTCCGCCAAAACCAATTTTCATTCTGCGATCCGCCCGTACAATACGATCGAGAGTGGCAGTATTCATGATTAATAATCCACGAATACACTTCTGGACTTATCAATTTCCAGCGATGATTTCATTTCCATGTAGCATAACAACGTAAGTGTTTCAGTTAAGGGCTCGTCAAATTTTAAATGTATCGATAAATCTCCGGTGCGTGTGATATTGACGTGGCCTTCGTCGCTTGAATAGTCTTGTGTTAGATTGAAGGCGTAAAAGCACAACCCATTTTTATACTCATCATTAGTAATATTAGTGTCCACTTGCCCCAAATCTTTGAACAAGGACAAATAATTGCGAGTGTAGAAATTTTGGGAGTATGAGGGCGTGAAAGCGCTCAAAGGAATTTGTATTCCGTTTTCAGTTAGCGAAAGGTGGTTCAGTTGGTAATGATGGAATTTAAAAGGATTTTTTGTAAAATCCCCGATATATGCTGTGTTAGAGCATAACGCCATTATCATACGAGTGGGTAGTGCCCCGTTGACGGCATTAGAAATCGTATGACTTTTCAGTGAAGGCGAAATGGAAAATGTTTTTAGCTCAATTCGAGTAGAAGGCATTTGAATCAGACGCGATTCCAGCGCTTTTTCGTGCGCCACGAGGATGGAACCTGAAACTTCACATCTCCGAATGAATAACGAAGCATTTTCAATTGCAAGTTGATATTCGCCTGCTGCTGCAAGCAATGCGAAAGTTGATTTTGCATTTTCCAATTTCACGCGAATGGACACCCCGTTCACCAACAATTTTGGTTTGGTGCCCAAGTCAATATGGAGCGAGCCATATAACTCAAAGGTTTTGCCTTCTTTCGTGGCGTTATATCTGCTTTTTAAACCCGTATTTTTTCCGGTGGATTCTAGGCTTAGATCTTCGTAAGCTGCTGCCGTATCTTTTTTGAATAAAGCTGCAGTCAATATATATTTTTTTAGCTTGCTCAGGATGGAACAGCAAGGCTTGAATTATGCTTTTGTAGGCGTAATTATTTTCTGATGATATCTGTCGGTCGTTTAACGACACGTGGCATTCGCTAAACATTGTATTCAATAAATAAATTACCGGTGCACATTTATCTGCAGCTCCGGGGGCAGTCCCGTCTGCTTTCACAATTTTTGCTTGAACTTTTAAATATAAATGGGACAAGTCATAGTAAGATTCTCCTAACCCAGGAATAAGAAATTCTATTGTTGGGTTGTCTGAAATCGATGCCACTGGATGAATTTCAACAAAGGAGGATCGATCAATTGCCATTTGAACTGGAGCCTGGTCGAAAAGACTCAGTTCCGATTTAGTGCAAAAACACTTCTCCATTTTTAAGAAAATACGTCTTCACGCTTGCGCTTACGTGGCTTAGTCTGGGCTTTCGTCTTGCGCTTCTTGCTTTTATTCAATCTGCCCCCTCTCAGTTTTCGAAGAGCGTCATCTTTTATTTCTGATGCAGACTCCTGAAATATCTCGCGCACAGCTTGTTTGAAGGGTTTTCCTTCAGATAAGTCCTGAAGAACATCGTGGCCTGTGGCGAGTAGTTTTTTGCCTAAATTCTGCCCCGTTGTTTTTAAAAGTGGTATTGCGAATCGTCGGAGTGCACTGAAGAAGCCATAGCCTCTCTGAATGGGATACTCTGAAGCGAAATATCCGCCGCGTTGGTAGTGCTCTATGCACCGTTTCGTGTCTAACCCCTTCATTTTGGCAAATGTTGGCGTTTCCAGAAATGCATCTTATTTTATAGCTTTCATTTTCTAAAATTTAACACAAGCGAGGTTTTTCCGCTTATGAACTGTATACAGTGTATAGGCGTCCCACGACTCGTCCGAAGTTCAATTTTGATTGTATCAAAGTGTTGTTTTTTCAATTTGAAATAGAGTGGGACTGAAAAGTACTTCACAATCTGATCTCCCTTCTCGTTTGCTATGGGCACGATTTTGAGGATTGGTGCTAATGCATGTCCCAGCAGTGACGGTTCTATGATGTCGGTATACACATAGACTTCTGTTATGCCTGCACTGAGCTCAATTATATAATCGGACACATGTATTCCTTCTGGAAAGGTAGTGTTCACAAAGCCTAGCAAGTCCTTCAATTTCTCGTCGAAGGTGATCACTGTCTCCGGGAGGACCGTTAGTTCTACTTTTGCGGGATTAAAACTGGTTTATCAATACTGTCTAAAGGCCCATACACTGTTAAAAAAATCCCAGTAAAATTACGGGCAGGGGACGGCAGCAGAGATTCCAGCCATGCACCGTTAAAAAACACTCATGCCCATAATTTCCTGCAGCCTGTCATTTTACGAGGCAAAATAATACAATATCAACTGTGAAATTACGGTCCATGAATGTAAGATTATGGTCTGCCTAATTACTGTTCAAGCGTAATTAAATGACCATGGACCGTAAATTGACAGGCATAATAACAGTATCAAGCGTATAACTACGGTCCTTGAATATAAGAATACGGTCTACCTGATTACGGTTCAACCGTAAATTGATGGTGTGTGATATTTTTAACCGTTTTTTGACGGTCTTGGTAAATTAATTAACAATGTGTTTGTATTATAAAAAAATAAAAAGACAAAATAGCAATTTCAACAAACATTTAATTTTATCCATTGAAATTACAAGTCAAACAATTTTCAATAATAGTATATTAACTTGAAAACATAGTAAATAAACACACAGGAAGGGTACTGGGGAAAAAACTCTTCAAAGCATAGGAATCTGTCTTGCACCAGGCCTCTTTGGCGACAATAGCAAATCATCGCCTAACGGTGTAAGGAAACCTGTTTCTTACTGTTCTTCTCTCCCAACAACCCTAATTCAAGCGAGACACGAGTCCCATGTTTGTACCAAGAGAGAAACTGGTTTCCTTTCGCCAATGTCCGCCAAGCAGACCAGATTACGGGAAGATTCCTAATCAATCAAGGTATTCTTCCCCTCGACTCTTCACAAATTAAAGTATAAAATAACTAACTAAAAAAAACTAACATCTAAGTCTTACACTCACAGGTATAGCATGGAAATAAATTTATAAAACGAAAAAACATCCACACCCATTTATAAAATATTATTTTAATCTGTTAAATAAATATTTGAACCATAAATGTAATTAATAAAAAATCTGAAGAATTATATGAACTAAAATTCTTATTAAGTGTATATAAAGTACACCCTGTAAATTATTTACATTTCATTATAATTTAGCAGCATTCACAAAGATAGAAACATGTTTTGATTTTCGATTATCAAAATTTGAATTTTTTTTTGTTAAAAAAAATATAAACTTATGTGAATTCATCAAAAGGGCCTCTTATCTGAGGAAACTTAACGCTTTTAAGTAAAACAACAAAATGTCAAATGGAATGACGAATGAGAATTTAAAATAAAAAAGTTACAGCAACTTACGCTTACGGAGAAAGAAGACGTGTTGTCAAATTGTAGTGCTTTTCAGCAGAATACATTGTTACGCTACCCTAAAATACAGTTACCTACATTTAATGGGGATTTAAGGAACTGGGTTAGATTTTGGGGTCAATTTGAAAAAGTTGACAGAGATCCTAATCTAGATTTGCATGATAAATTTGCTTATCTATCCCAATGCATGGAAAAAGGTAGTGTTGCTGAGAAATTAATCAAAAGTTTTCCACTCGGGGGTAACAGTTATGAGAAAGCTATACAACAATTGAAATCACGTTATGGCAGAGAAGATTTACTTATACAGGTGTATGAGAGATCTTTTGTCATTGGTTCTCCAAAAGCAGGATGGACCTAGAAAATACTTGAGAAGTCTTTATGATTTATTAGAAACAAAACTCCGTGCACTTGAGACATTGGGAGTAACTAGGGACAAATATGCTTCAATGCTCTACCCACTAGTTGAGTCTGCTTTACCTGAGGAAACGCTTCTAGCTTGGGAGCGCTATAGATCATCTACAACTCGTAGACTGCTTGATGAGGAGGATTCAAATGGAACTAAAGGTACTATGAAGACTGAACTCGATTTGATTCTTGATTTTCTTCAGGATGAAGTACAAGCCGAAGAACGTATGGTTCTAGCCTCACAAGACTTTTGGGTTGGAACCAGGCAGAATGGAAGAAAGTTCCAAGAGAAGAAAACTGGGAACAATAAACCCAAATATGGAGGTACTCATCACATAGCTAGTGCGTCTGAACTTTTAACTTCTTCGAAAGAACAGAGACAGTGCATATTTTGTCACAATTCACATAACTCCATTGACTGTTTGAAGGCGCGAAAAATTGAGGTAAAGGACAGAGAGGATATGGTTGCGAAATCTAAATGCTGTTTCCTGTGTTAAAGACCTGGACATCAAGTTCGCAAGTGTTATTCCAAGGTAACTTGCTTCAAGTGTGGTAAAAGACATAATATACTCCTGTGTAGAGAAGATCCTGCTCCTGTTGAAAATTCTGAAAACAAGACAACAGAAGGTGCTGTTGTGGGTAATGTCTTTACCAGTCAATCTACTCATTCTGAAGTTTTGTTACAAACTTTAGTTGTACGCATAAAGAATGGCAACAGAGAAAAACTTGTAAGAGCCCTAATCGACACAGGTTCACAAAGATCGTTTATTTCAAAAGATATAATCCAGGCATTGAGGTTTGAGAAGTGTGGTGAGATCAGACTGATACACAAGTTATTTGGAGATGAGTCATCGAGTGAGAAACTGCATTTTCAATACAAGATTTTCCTAGCAAGCTTAGATTATAAATACTGTTGTAAGGTGATGTGTTTAGATAAGCCTGTCATATGCGATGGTGTGAAACAAATCCCAAGTGGTCCGTGGTTGAATGAGTTGAAAGATTATGGTATTTATGTGAATGACACAGAGTATAGTTCACATGGAGTCGACAATGAAATTAAACTGTTGCTTGGAGCTGACGTGACTGGTAAGCTTCTGTCTGGAAATGTTAAACTTTTGAAGGAGGGTCCTGTTGCAGTTGAGACACATTTAGGTTGGACCTTGATGGGAAATATACCTTCGAAGGATAGTCCTGCTGCCACCCACTCTTCCATTTCCCTGTTCCTGACTGAAGCCCCTGTAAGTCATCTGTGGTCATTAGATGTCTTGGGAATTGTTGATCCATATGCTAAAAGGAGTCAGGCCGAGCTGCAAGAAGCAGCAAATGAACACTTTTTAGAGACTGTCAAGGTTGGGGAAGATGGTCGCTTTGAAGTTAGCATGCCTTGGTTAGAAGGTCATGCTCAATTGCCAACCAACTATGATTTGGCCTGTAGAAGACTAAATTCGACTGTCAACAAGCTGAAGTCACAGTCAATTTACAACCAGTCTGAGCAAGTTTTTAAGGAGTGGCAAGAGGAAGGTATAATTGAAGAAGTGCAGGATGACTATCAAGAAAATGTACATTATCTGCCTCATCGACCTGTAATAAAAGAAAACAACACTACAAAGATAAGACCTGTCTTCGATGCTTCGGCCAAGGTAAAAGGAAGTCCTAGTCTAAACGATTGTTTGGAAAAAGGTGAAAATCTCATCGACTTGATCCCAACGAGTTGACCAAATCCCTTGGCGACAGAAGTACCGTAGGATGAAAATTAGCCAAAAAAATTCCAAACATTTTTTTAAAAAACTTAAAAAGGTTATCACTAACACAACTGTATTGCATTAGTTCAAACAATCTATCACTATCTATTTTTACATTAAAAACAATTATAAAATCTGAATTACATATGTTTTGAAAACAGCAAACTTGAATGAACGTCAAGAACATTTTGATTATTGATTAATTTTTCCACTTCCACAGTTAAAGTTTAAAAACAAAATTAAGGAACTAATTTTGTGTAATAGTTCTAAATATATAAATTTGTTTAAAACAACAATTTTATGCTTGTTGAATTTTTTTAAAAATAGCTTGACATAAATTCACAACTGTTAATAACATAAGGATGACATTTTTAAAATTAACTTTGACCCTGAATTTTGTCAAAACAATAAACATATATTTAAAATAAACTATGCTAACATTCAGGAACTTCATTTAATTCTGAACAAAAAAACTAGTAGGTACTTAAGACACTCACGAAAATAAGAAATTAAAAGTTGTTGGACCCCACGGTCTCTCTTACATATTGTGAAAGCAAGACGAAATCAAAAATTACTAAAAATACTTAATCATATTATTTGGGACACATATGACTTGTGAAGACCACATAAATAGAGTAAACAAATCAAAGGTTAGACTTCACACTGCCTATACAACTAGGTATGATGCCACTGGCTCCAGAACTTCAAGAGGGCCACTACAGCACCGATGTATTGGAACTAGCGAATGCAGTTCAAAGACACACGAGGCTATTTAATAGTCCATAAAATAGTTTTAAAAAATGTAGGTGTAGAGTACGATAAAACAGGGGGCAAAGCTACTTTTTCGGTCTAGAGCTTAAAAGTAACTTTTTCGCACTTTATACACGAATAGGGATGATACAACGGCCAGTTTGCTCGTTGGCGAGCTTGAAAATGCAATGTAAGGTTGCTATACCTATCGGGTTGTATGAAGTGAAATGCTTACCACATTTGGGCATTTTCGGTGCTAACGAGAATCGTCAATAGATCCTACAATTATATCATTGCTGTTCCAGTTATATCTTTTGCCATCTTTCACGGGCGAATTTCTCTATTATATTTTCACGGTAAACATTCATAGACTTCAGTAATAAATTCATTAGAATTTGATCCAGTATCGCTGACCATGCTCCTGCAGGAATTTATATATATCCTACATATTTTATGTATCCTAGTTACTTCGGTATAATATTTTCCATAACAAGAAAACTTTGGAATAGTAAACAAGCGCCAATCTCAAAAAAAAAAAAAACTAATGCAGAAAACAAGTCATTATGAAAGTTGTCGCTAAAAAAGCTGTGATATACAAAATGCCAATCTCTTGTTTAAAACTTCTTGGACATTATAAATAGTATAATTTAAGTTCCTCTGACATAAAAAAATTGCGCTCTTGAGGTTGGTATCCACCTTAATCCCTTTCAAATTCTTCCCTTCTTTTTTAGATTGGCGTTTGTTTACTTTTCCAAAGTTTTTTTGTTAGGGATAATCAGTATTTTTTCTAAAAATTTACTTAATGAGATGTATTTTGCGTTAGCAAAAGATACAGAGACATGACAACAAAATATACGACATGATTTCAATGTTTATGGAGAGTTGTAGAACCTAAGAGAGCAAAAAAAATATTATTTCTTACTTTTCATAGTAAAAGCAAAGTGTTTAAAAAGTTTGAATGTTAATATGAACTGAATCTGGCAACCAAATATGACTGTTTACATTTCTAGATCAAGATCAATTATTCCACTCTCGTTGTTGTGTTGATGTATTTTCTTCAAATAAAAACGGCAAACAGTTTAAATGACGTATTCCGTTTATTAATTAGACATTTTTTTAAATCTGTGGATTCAGATATTTGATAATCATATATTTTAGAAGCTGTAACGGGACTAAGCGGCTTGTTCGTTTTGTTTTCGAGCTCTGACGATCTTCGTCGAAAATATAATAAACCTTGGCGCGTTTTCGGAGGTACGTGGCCGATAGGATGGCTTGCTCATCGCGCAACCTTACCGCCAAATGTAATATAGAGTTTAATTAACTAAAAATAGAAAGAATTATTTTGAAACTTTAAACTTACGTACGAATATGAATTGGGGCATTCTTAATACTTAGTAAAAATCGCTTCCAGATTCATGGTCTAGTAAAGGCTGTATGTCTGAGCAAAAATTAGGTCAAAAGGAAACTACTCGTTAGATTTCATTTTCGAAAATTTCCATAATTTTTTTCTCCGGTGTTTCTTTATCTAGAATAACCAATTTTTTTATGTAAAGTAATATACGAAACCTCTCTACGGTATTTTTTTTATTGTTCTACGAATTCTACGAAGTTTTGTTTGCCTGATAGAAACTAAAATCGACTTTGCGTTCAGCATAGCGAAATGTTTAGAGTATATATACATAACTGCCGTTCAGCCCTTGGCGTCATTTTAAGATTGGCGGGCGAAACGACCGTTCCGTCTGATTGCAGAAGTTTTCACATTTAAGTGATTTTTCCCTCGTCCATTTTGTCCCTTCGTCTTTTCCGAGAAGTAAAGGTTCGTCACTAGCATCAATAATAATTAAATCTTTATTTTCAGAGAATTTATTGATTTCAGCGTCAGAAATATTGCCACTATTATTTACTATAGCGTCATATATATTGGATTTGGATTCGTTTATAGATTCCTCGTCGAAAGAAACTTCTGTCACCATCGTTTGAAATTGTTGTAGATACAATCATACGAAAAGTAGCATGACATTTTTAAGCAAAATGAGGGAACACTAGTACTCACAATAGGGTGTATGTCATTCCAGAACTGTAATTCTACTAAACTGGTCCTGAAATAGCAGAACAAACATTTCCTTCTTCAGAAGGTCACAGTATAGCTAGCTACATTGGGTTTGGCCCATCTTCGAAAATTGTAGATGAAAAATCTGATTCATGTATGTGCTTGGAGTCTAATACAAATCCTTGCGTGTGCTTGCAGGTTAAACATTAAAAGGACAGAGAACTTGCAGGTCTCTCTCTCTCTCTCTCTCTCTATCTCTCTCTATATCTCTCTCTATATCTCTCTCTATATCTCTCTCTATTCCTCTCTATATCTCTCTCTATATCTCTCTCTATATCTCCTCTATATCTCTCTCTATATCTCTCTCTATCTCTATCTCTATCTCTATCTCTATCTCTCTCTATCTCTATCTCTATCTCTCTCTATCTCTATCTCTATCTCTATCTCTCTCTCTCTCTCTCTCTCTCTCTTTCTCTCTCTCTCTCTCTCTCTCTCTCTCTCTCTCTCTCTCTCTCTCTCTCTCTCTCTCTCTCTCTCACTCTCTCTCTCTCTTCTCTCTCTCTCTTCTCTCCTCTTCTCTCTCTCTCTCTCTCTCTCTCTCTCTCTCTCTCTCTCTCTCTCTCTCTCTCTCTCTCTCTCTCTCTCCCTCTCTCTCTCTCTCTCTTTCTCATCTCTCTTCTCCCTCTCTTTTCCCTCTCTC